>PVIH01006575.1:0-109382 GCA_004025045.1 Sigmodon hispidus
CTGCCTGAAGCCTAGCCTACTGTAAGGTGCAGCCCCTCTGCCACACTTGGTCCCAAATAATTACACAAAAGCTAATATTAATTACATGCTGTTTGGCCTATGGCTCAGGCTTATTGTTAGCTAGCTCTCGCATCTTAATTCAGCCTATCTTTATTAATCTGTCCTGCCACATTGATAGCTTACCTGAACTCAATTACATATTAGTTCTTGGACAGCTGAATTGAATCTTCCTGACTCTGCTCTACTTTCTCTTTATCTATGCTCAGATTTCCTGTTTGCTCCTAAGATGCCTTGCCATAGGTGAAAACAGTTCTTTTATTATCCAGTGACAATTCACAGCATATAGAAAGACATTCCTCATCAGCTATGGGACTATGCTATTGTACACTGTAAATATTTGTCACCAAAGTCCCTTTTGTGTCAAAAATAAAAGGTTATAACTAATATAACAATAGCTACAGTAACTATATACAATATATAGAAGCAATAATTATTTCAGTAAGGTCCAGTCCAGAAACAATTGACAAATTCAAAGAAAATATTCCATTATTTATTGTATTTTGTAGAGTTCACAAATTTTTTCTTTATTTATTTATCTAATTTGCATTGCTAACTGAAACCTATCTTTTGATGTCTCTCAAACTTATACACTTTACCCTCATCATGAGTTTCTTCCCTAAAACTGTCACTAGAAAACTATAACTATTTCATCTTCAACTCCCACAGAGACTCAAGAAGAAAATAATATTAACTAAGTAAACAGGAAGCTTAAGCAAGTGACTTCCAAAACAATGTAAAAAATTAAACAGATGGATGCCTGGGCAGTCACCCAAGGTTCCTCTGCACCATCTATCTTCAACCTACAGGGCTAACATATCTGGCAGACTTCTCTGTGAAGCAAGTAGTACGCCTGAGCCAAAGGCCAAACAGCTTGTAATTAATATAAGCCTTTGATTATTTAGGGCAAAATGGTTGTGTGACTGGCTGCATGGGACAGAGAAATTCTGAACTATAGGTAGCATAATATTCTCTGTTTTTATCTGGCCATGCTCACTGATGAATGAGACATGAATGATTCTGCACTTAAACTCAAATTATTCCTTAGTCTTTCTGCCTTTCTGGGAAAAGAAAATCTTGTGCAAAGCATTGTTGTTGAACCCACTACTATATGACTTAACCTCTAAGCATTATTGTGGAGATATATAAAACCTTGTTTTAGAGCATACAGATTATGGTACCAGCCTGGTGATAAAATGACAATAACACAGCTTCCAGGCAAAACTGCTTCTTCTCTGTTTATTAAGCTCTCTAGACTCTCTGTTTTCAGTTCCTAATTTGACATGTCTTTTCTTTAAAAGATGAACCATCCAAAACCCTCTACCAATCACTCAGAATTGGCATCAAGATATCAAAGTGGTTTTATCATTATCATTAGTACAGAAAAATTAGTTCTGCGTCATTTAAACTTGAGTTCCAATATTTACTTTTTTCTTGTATCAGAGTGTTACCTAAACTCTGTACCTATTTTTTCTCAACTGTAAAAAACTAACTAATGCTGCTGTTTTAGATGATATTGGGATGGCATGGTCATAGACCATGATCAAATGATGGTTGTGAGAATGGAGCACAACAATAAAAGTAGAGATCTAAATACAATCTCTGCATCTCTCTGCTGTAAAAAAAAAAAAAAAAAAAAAAAAAGTCCATAAAGGGTAGGACCAATGGCTCAGAAATTATGAGCACTTCCTGTTCTTTCAGAAGATGTTCAGACCCTGGGACCATGTCCCTTTGTTCACAGCTATTTTCACTCATGCCACTTGCCCTAACCTTACCATACAACTCTCTAAAGGACTCATATAGGGACAGAATGTGCTGGTTGTTCCTCATGTTGTCATGTTTATATGACATGGAATTTATGCAAGTCCAAAGATTAGGATTCTAGTGGAGGATGCTAGTTTCCTTTCTTTCTAAGCATGCTGATGATTTATCATGTGAACTCAGGCACATAAGACTAACTGGTTATAACCATTCAACAACACCCATTGATTCTAAAAATAATAAAATGAGTGGGCATTAAGACAAGGTTTAAATGTGCCAATGAAAAACAGTCTGAATATTTCTTTAAGCCAACAAAACAAGCCAATATGAAACTGATTACAATATGGCCAAAGGTAAGAACTCCTGCTTTAGCATAGAAATTGCTACACATTTTGCTATCAAATGTGCTGCATTCTAAAGCTTTAGTTTTACTCTCAAAGGCAAAGACCTTTTCCCTTTGTACTGGAATCTTCAGACAAAGAACTGCTTGTTCATAAACATATGCACAGTAATAAAGCCACCCAGGAAAGATGAAACAGAGTGCTGGCAGAGAACAGCTTTGTGTCTGCCATGGCCATTCCAGTTACATGGTGCCTGTTGGAATTGGCTGAAACAGTAATTCAATTCAAAGGCCTAAATGCCAGTGAGGGTTCATGCTCTGGTATGAAAATGACTCTGAGGGCTAAACTCAAACAAACCAGAATTCCAGTAAAGTAGAGAGGGAAATGAATTCACCTGAAATTTCATGTTAAACCTAAGTTCATGTCATATTTACCCTGAACTTCAAGCTTAAACTAATTAAAGAATCAGGTGTATTTTCATCAGGTAAGAATACATACATGAATACACACATGTACACACATGTATTACTGTGAAACTTTTACATTCAATTATTTAAGTAAAAATACATTAGATAAACAAATGACAACATTGTGTCACACTCACTGGATTTTCATTTAAAGTCATAGTTGTGTATGACTGATACAGCACAGAATATCCTTGCTTTCCTTTAAGCTAACAGTTCTTCCAGACAGTGAACTTGTGTTTTACTCCCTGGTTGAAGTAGTTAGAGCACATGGATTTACCTAGTAGTTCAGGTGACTGGGATAGCCAGGTTTTACTGTTTGACTATTCCAAGATGCCTCTAATTCTTTTTTCATGTGTCAGTGGTAACAGGGTTATCTTGGTAGTATGTTAAAGGCACACCAGTGTTCAATGAAGCTGACTTCTTGCTGAAAAATGTCCCTTAGTATGACATTATCTAGACTATTTACCTAAACTGAGTTGACTTGCCATCTGCTCCACAGTGGAACTACCACAGCCTTCATAAGAAAACACACTGCCCTCATATAGTGACTTTGGGATGAAATCTAATTGATTATGATAAGTTAAGCTGATTGAATGCTGCTGTTAGAACCAAAATGCAATTCCCACTACACACAAAAATCAATGTAAGAATCTTGTTTATTTGGAATTTGTTGCTTTATGAATTTTTGTGCTGAAAATAATTTGTTATCTGTTAAAATACTTTATATTCTATTTTTAGAATTCCCTTGCACTAAAGTGCCTCTATTATAGTGAATAATAAATAATGTTTGTGAAGTTGTTATTGAATACTGCCAAGTTTTGAGATAGAATGCCTATTCTGTAGTTTTCAGAACACTACACACAAACACTAATATGAATACATGGGATCATTTGACTTATCTGAACATTTGGAAAGTTCTTAATAATAGGCAATTATTCCTCCACTGTGAGAAAATGACCTCTTTAACTATGGCCATTAATTCACACCTGTGTAGTCTTTCCAAAGCAGTTGTTGTTTCAGGGATCAGTTTGTCAGAATTACCAAGGCACTAAGGATTCAGTACTGGACTCAGACTGTCATTGTCATTGCTACCAACAAAATGATCTTCATGTATTTCTCAGGCTATCATCAGATGACATTTGATTTGTATAGTCAAAAGAGATGTTTTGTGTTCCTAAACCACTTTTTTCAGCAAGTGCTGTTATGTTTTCACAGGTCATATTTATATTTATAGACACTTTATAATTTAACACTATGCCCATTTGGGCATTTGAATATTTTCTCCAATTATAGTTAGTATACTTTACTTTTTTTCTATTTGTATTAGATTTAATTTCTTGTATTGACTTTTTATTATTTTTTAATGGATTCATGTTTCATTTTAATGACAGCTGTTTGAGTCTGAAGGCAGCTTTAGTTTTCAAAAGCAATAAGATAAAAACAAATCTGAATGGCCTTTGGTCAGCTGTGGCCAGGTGTGCCCATCAACCCCATGGTGAGAAAGCCATAATGATGAGACAGGTTATAGATTTCTTGGCTTTAATTCCATCAATTGTGGGAAACATTGAGGGAAATTAGGATTGACACTGATAGACCTTCCTACTCAAAAGCTCTATGGGGAGGGATTTTTCTACCAACTACTTTCCAAACAAGATGGCTCACAGTCCCTCTAAAATGTCTGGCTCCTTAATGAATTTTCTGATGAAACAACAGCAAGAGTTGCTGTGTTAATTCTAATATTTAGTTTTGTTTTCGGGAATCATGAATATGACCTTTGGATAGGATTGTAAGATGGTGAACTTCAGAATGTCTGTTACAATGTTTGCCTTTCAATTTCTAGTTTCATTGAAGTAGGTCTTCCCTTTTTTGTTTAATTTGGTTAAGAATTTGCCAATTGTGTTTAACCCTTAATTAATAAATAAATTAATTAATTTAAAAATGAGAAATGAAAGCATTCCCTGAGAACCTACAAACCTCTTCTGCCAGGGAAGTAGATCTGATTTCAGACCCTCATCTATCTCTTCACCCTTCCAAACCTATCAGTCACTTCTTTCTTCATCTCTGCAACAGAGCAAGTCCTGCAGCCTCCTTACATCTCCTGGATACCATGGTTCTTCTACTCCTAACATCTGTTCCCCCAACTCTTTGCTCAACTACAGACCCAAACTTCAACAGGCATTCTTTGGGGAACCACAGGCCACTCCTGCCAGAAAAGAAGGCAGAAAACCTGCAGATCTTCACCTCACCCTCCTTCCCTCCAAGTCCAATCCCCAGTCTCATTTCCAGTTCTGCAGCTGAACACCTGTGATGGCTTCCCTGACCTCACCTCTAGTGGATTATAGAGATTGTTCCAACCAATTTCATCAGGCACTCACTAGCAGCCCACAGGCCTCCCCAATCAGAAACATAGGTAGGCTAACTGCAAATCTTCACTTCTGTCGCTGCTTCAAGTCCAGTCCTCCAGGCTCATCTCCAGCTCTGTCTCAGACTTCCTTCTTTACCCTTCTAGACCATTGGAGGATACTAAGCAGTTCATCCTGAAGCACCTGCTTCTCTCCATCCTCTGAATTTCTCAGTGCCCCCCCCAAGTCTATTTTTATTATTAAGGGTCAGCTCCTAATTCTTAGAAACACATTTTACCTGAAACCCCAAGTGGTGTCACCCATTAGAGTCACAGAAGATTGTCCTATCAGGCAACCAACAGTTACCACACTTTCCTAAGAACCATAGAGGGGAAAAAAAAAAACAAGGAATAGAACACCAATCCAACAAAGACAAAATCTGACATCAGCATCTAAGATTAGAGTTTTCAAACCCTGTTGCCTAGATGTCAGCCTAAAAACACAATAACATCCAGGACAAAATCTCCAGTAGAGTCTGGCAACACTGTCACCATAGGTTTTGAGTGTTTAAGTACAAGAAAAAAACCCTAAAAGAGCCTTTATGAGTGTGATAGAGCTCCTTAAAGAGGAAATAAAAAAAACTCTTAAATAAATATATGGAAATATTAACAAATAGTGAAAGGAAATGAATAAAACTGTTTAACACTTCAAGACACACAAATGGAAATTGAGTTAATAATAATAAAAAAAACCAAGCTGAGGCAAATTGGGAAATATAACCTATAGAAACTCAAACACAACCCACAGAAATAAGACCCACCAGAAGAATACAAGATATGGATGAGAATCTCAGGCATTAAAAATATAATAGAAGAAAGAGATTGGTCACAAATACATTGGTCAAAGAAAATGTGAAATCTGAGACTCCTGATTTAAACATCCAGGAAATTTGAGACACTATAAAAAGACCAAAACATAAGAATAGTACATTTAGAGGAGGGAGAATAGACATAAGTCAAAGGCAAATAATATATAATCAACAAAATCATAGGAGAAAATTTTCTTAACCTAAAGAAGGACATGTGCAGGTAACATATAAAAGCAAATCTATTAGCATAAGACTTGACTTCTAAATGGAGACTCCAGAAATCAGAAGGGCCTGGACAGATGTGCTGCAAGACTCTAAGAGACTACAGATGACAGCCCAGACTATTATACCTAGCAAAACTTTCAATCATAATAGATGGATACAATAAAACATTCCAAGATAAAACATAATTTAAGCAATATCTATCTACAAATTGAGACCTACAGACATGCTAGTGAACTGTTTCATAAAGCTTGTAGGAGTAATCAGCCAAATGTCTAATTTGACTTAAGGCATACTCAGCAAGATGTTACCCATATGCAACACTGCTTTAATGATTAAGAACCTAAGACCTGGAGATCTAGGGAAAAAACAAATGCTGTAACTTCGGAAAATATGTGCTATAAAATGACTCTGCCATACTCATCCATCAGCAGAGATGCTTCCTCCTGTTGAAGGTGAAACAAATACATAGATTCAGAGCTAGACATTATACATAAGTGAAAGATCTTGGAACACTTAGCTTTAAGCCAAGAAATGGAGGAAACTAAGGGAACAAGGCCCTGTAAATCAATAGGATCAACAGACATATTCATTCAGAGACAGAGGCAGAATATACTGGGCCTGAATAAACCTGCAGTAAATGGCATCCTATAGTTGAAAGCAGAAGTGAACACAAGCGCTCATCTCTAACCCAGAAGCAATCTACAACATTTTACCAATTGCAAATGAAACTTTCTTATTCTTCAGGGGAGACTCACTGTGGAGGTCAATTATTCTTACAGATAAGCTGTCTTGCCCAGTAGTAGATGACCAACAGAAAATTAACTCAGTATCTTGTTGATTCTTTGTCTCACAATGTTGTCTTAGCTTCTCCATTAAAATTATTTTATTTTTATTTTAAATAAATAAACAGATTATTTTATTGTACATGTTCTCTGTATATGTATTATGGCTTCTTGCTTAGTGTCTACATGTGCTTTTTGAGTGTGCAAATAAGGGAATTCTCTATATATATATCTGGTTTTTGTGTTTGTTCTTGTACTCTTTTTCTTTAATTTGTTTGCTTTGTTATATTCTAATATGTTTGCGTTTGTTTTATCTTATTATACTTTATTTTTCTTGAAGACCTTTTATTTCTTCTTTCTCTCCTTCTTTCTTCCTTTCTTCTCCCCCTTCTCCTCCTTTTCCTCCTCCTCCTCTTCATTATTATTATTACATTTGGGTGTTTCAAGGCATGGCCTTTCTGTGTAGTGCTGGCTATCCTGGAACTCAGTCTGTAGACCAGGTTGGCCTCAAACACAGAGATTCACCTTCCTTTGCCTCCTGAGTACTGAGATTAAAGGTGTATGCTATGATTGCATGTCTCCCTGTTTATTTTCTAATGAGAGACAGAGGGAAGGTAGATCTAGATGGGAAGGGAGGCAAGGAGGAACTGAGAGAATTGGAGTAAGGGGACACTGTAATCAGGACTTATTATATGAGGAAAGTAAAATCTATTCAACAAAAGGGCCCCCAAACAAGATACACCATCTACTACTAAGTTGTATAAAGTACTGGTGAATTAAGAGGTAATTCAAGATTGAAACAATGATTTATTCAGGGGATAGGAAACAGTAGCTGCCTGTCTTGAGGGAAATTTTCAAATAGTAGAAAATGTTCACTATCATTTTGTCATACAAAGAATGTTATCCTGGACATGGGCAGAATTTAATACTTACCATAGCTTTTAAGAAAGTTGTGTTAAGCTTAAAACAAGACATTATATATTTTTAATTTATATAATCATACAAATTCAAAATGATATATGACATTTGTCCCTTAATTCAATATGACAGGGAACACTTTTTATTATTATTTGATTGTTTTTCTTAGTATTCAATAAACCAAGAAGCATAAGCATAAGAAATTAGCATTCTCATTGATCTGGAAATTGTCCAAGTTCTCTTAGAAGGTATATTAATTTATGGACAACCAGTATCTGGACAAGTTACTCACCTGATTTATCTTGATGTGCCACACACACACCCCCCCACACACAGACTTTTGAAGAGCAAGATTTTTGTCATTTCTTATGAGAACACTAATCTTATTAGATCATGGCACCATTTTCTGCTCACTTTATTTCTCCCTTCTAGATATTACTAGCAGGTAGAGCATCAACAAAAATATTTGGGGGGATTATCCAAATATTAAGATAATCAAATATTTTTCTCAATAAATATTTTGCATAATAGCACTAATTCATTGGGGTGACACAGAAAATATAAGAATGATAGATGATGCAGAAGACAAAACATAATTATTTTTTTAGATTCTGCTGCTAGTAGGTAGATATAGTTTCTTCAATAACTTAAGTCTATGAATCTTTATTTGATTTCTTTCCTTCCTAGAGTTATAATTATGTACTCTAAATCATATTTTAACACATAAAATATATTTTCTGGCATCAATTTGCCTCACTTTCCTTTGAAAATGTTAAAGGTACAATTCTGCACCAACAATAATGTAAAGAGTTCATTTTTATCCTCATTAATCTTACACTTATTGAGCATCTACATACTCCAGACTCCATACTTTAGTATAAACAGATAAATATTAAAGAACACAAGCATGATTTTCATTGATATGCATGTCTCCCTTCACACTGGAAAAGATATTAAATATTATCCTCCTGGGAGACTCAGAGGTGTGACTTGAACAGAAATATGAAAGGAATTTGGTAAGATGACATGAAAATATAAAGAGAGTGGTTTTCAGGCAGGAAAATAACATGCTTATAGATACATGTGTGTTGAATCTCAGGATCAGCTTGAAATAATACTAAGAGAAGGGATTAAGAGCTTAGTCACTTTTTCAGTGCTTTTTTTAACTTTACAAGTCCTTTTCATAATTTTTGTCTAAATTCCACTAATAGGTAATAGCCTGGAAAGAATCTAAATGCTCTTCAACTGAAGAATGGATTAACAAACTGTGGTACAAGTACATAATGAAGTACTACTTAGCAGTAAAAAAAAAAAGCACCCTAAAATTTGCAGGCAAATGGATGGATTTGGAGAATAGCCTCCTGAGCGAGGTAACATGAGCCCACAAAGATAGGCATGGGATGTACTCACTCATTCATAAGTGCACTTTGGACAAAGTTCAAAGAATACTCAAGCTGCAAACCACAACCCTTGAATGGCTGGGGATCAGAAGGAACTTAAGAAAGACATCCAGGGATTCCCCTAGGAAGAGAAAATAGAGACGATCTCCTTAGCAAATTGGGATCATTATGGGTTGTAACCAAGACAAGGTGGGAATAAATCATGAGAGAAGGAGATGATTGAGTGAGTGGAGCAACAGGAGGGAGGAAAAAAAGAGATGGAGAACTTAATAGAAGAAGCCAATGTGTGGTTGGAAAGTATTAGGGAAATCTCCAAGAACTCACAGGATGTCCCTGACTAGGTCTTCAACCAATAGTGGAGGGGGTGCCTAGACAGGACTTCCCCTATAATGAAATGAAAAGCCATCCTAATTTTCATCATAGATCCTACATCCAGCAATGAATAGAGGTAGAGGCAGAAATCCATGGTTGAGCACTGGGATGATCACCTGCTCCAGCTGAAAGCAGGGGAAGAGAGTCTGTATGAGCAAGGGGATAGGACTTGTGAGAAAAATTCTCACAGTGATGACTGGTTGGAGCTCTGGGGAACTCACTGAATCAAGAACAGCCACTAGGGAGCCATCAGGAAAATGCCCTTCAAGGGTAGGCAACTGTCAATTGGCATGGGCAATATGTGGAGCCTCAGGTTTTTCTGGACAGCATCATCTCACAGCAAAGAGACTAAAATATAGGGATGAAGGCAATCTTATCTTAAAATGAGTTAATATGTCTTAGTTGCATTGTGAGCATTAATGAAGTAAGACAGTCAGAATACTTTGTACAGAAGAATGAGCGTTTAATAAACATTCACTTCCAAAGATGGTAGGGCTAGTATTAGCTGTATGGTATAGAACTTGCTCATACTTTGGGGCTGCCTAGTAGTAACATTATTTTCCTAACAGTGAGCTTATAAAACACAATCACAAATGATGTACTAAATAACTTTCTCTATCAGCTCAACATTCTCATGTAAAAGAGGTAATGAATGTTTATCACTTTGCCCAGTAACAGGACTGAAAGCATTATGGCTATTATAAATGCATTTAGCTAAATTAAGGCCCTCATTATTTTAAGGCTACATGTTCATTTAAATACAGAAGACTGTTGGAGAGCCCACAGTAAGGCATCTCCTAGCCAGGAAAGAACTACTTATCTCTAGTAGCTCTAGACATTGCTTGTCAAAGCACAGCTTGCTAAAAGCCTAAAAACCATTCAACCCAGTTTTCCTCTCAGAGTCCATATGGATGATGGTATTTTGCAATATTACCCACCTGACTGAGAAACAATGTCATTTTCAGAAATTGGAAAGGGCTGTGTTATCTGGCCAACATTATTTGTGGCTTCCCTTCATCTATCAGTAAATAGAGCAGTAGGCGAGTCTGCATACTGTGGCACCTGTGTGTCCAAAAGCTTTGAGTCCTCTTCACTCAGAATTTACAAGCTTATCCAAGCTTTAAATGCCATCTAGCAGCTGGGTAGGAGGAGGAGATAAGTGCCAAACCAGAAAAATTCATCCCAGACCACCTGAAGATGGATTTCTAAACATATCGCTTGATTTGAAAATGCTTTACCTAAAACGAATGCATGCACTAACTAGCATGAATGTTGTATAGCACAGCTCATTCTTCTATAACAGAATAAAATTGAATGCAAGTATGTGAAGTTAGGCATGCTCAAATATTTGGCAATGATAGTTATAGTTGGTCCTTCTATAAGCTGGCACTTGGAAAGTCCATTAAATTTCTTTGTCTCTGTATGCAAGTGTGTGCCCATGTTGCTTGTGACCAGCTGTAAGACCCCTCAGTTAGAAGGTGGGTTATAGAGGTTAGGCTATCATTTTTGGTTATTCTAAGTTGATTTTCTTTGTGCTTATACGATATTCTGTTTTTTATGGTAATTTTTGCCCAAAGTATCATTTGGTAACTACAAATAAAAAATTATTGCATTTAATTTGAATTAATAAAAATTGGAAGCATAAATAGGTCTAAGTTGTCAAGTTAAGTCTTAAGCACACACATAGACAGAGAGACAGAGACATGGAGACACAGAGCGACACACACAGAGAGGCAGAGAGATACAGAGAGGCTAGCATTTATAAGAATTTATATCCTCTTGAAATATATCTGTACCATTACACATCCTTCTCTGTAGGAAAATAATTTAATAAATATCTTTGAAAATAAAACATGCCTTAATTACTTAGTGAACTTGTTTTAAATTTAGAAATTCCTTCTGTGTTTTGAGATGTCTTTGTTAAAACAGTTTTAATCAAGGGGAGAATGGATCAATTTGTGACTAAAACTCCTTAGAGTTTAGCTTTAAATGTTTGGCATCATATTTCCAGAGTGGTATTTCTGCCTCAGAAAATGATTTATTAACCAGAGTTCAGCTGCCTTTTGCTTTTGTTGTGAATGACAAAAGGCATGTTTAAGCATGTTAAATTGGCTTAACACAGTGGACAGAAAAGATGGCTTGCCCTAGGACAATCTGCCGCCAATGCATATTTCTTCTTTGTGTTGCATATAGAAATAGTTAATCTGACCTCAAAGAAAGGAAACATATGCTCCTCCAGATAAGGCTGTGGAGATGAATGAGTCTGTCTGCTACATGGCATTTGTTGGTCAGGGAGAAGGGTTAGAAAGGAAGCAGAAAATAAGCAGAAAATGAGACTCACAGAGAGCTTCCTTTCCAAGGAAAAAATGAAGGGAAACAGAGAAATGAAAGCTAAAACTAATGGGAAGCAGATAAGGAGTGGACCAAGCTCACATCTCCCCAAGATTAAAACTGTTTTAACAAAGCATTTCGAAGAGCAGCTAAGGTCTACGCTGTTGACAGTCTCTCACAGTACTTCTTCTGCAAGTGACTGTGGAATGTAGAAAGTCAATGTTGTTGCTCTAATGAATTAGGCTGTCAAAAATAAGTAAATAAGCTCAATTTGAAGGCCACAGTCCATCAATTATATAATTTAAGCAGGCACAAGCATCACACTCATTCTGGTTGGGGACCTATTTGTTTGTACTGAATGCACTAAATTAAGACATCAGAGCTCTTGGTTAAGTTCATAGGTCCTGGACCTGGAAGAGATGAGTTCACCTAATTTTGCCTTAGGACTTTTCTGTGTCACTGTGTGACTGTTCTCAGCCACAATACCATCTCATTCTGTGTGTATCTTCTTCCCATTTCTCCTAGTCAACTTCCTGAACAATTTACCTTGTTTCCTTAAAAAACAATGACACTGTTAATTCTTTGGATTTCCTGGGTGGGTCTGTTGTTATGTCTCCCTTTTTATTTCTGATTCTGTTAATTTGGATACTCCCTCTGCCTTTTGGTTAGTTTGGATAAGGATTTGTCTATCTTGTTGACTTTCTCAAAGAACCAATTCTTTGATTCATTGATTCTTTGTATTGTTCTCTTTGTTTCTATTGTACTGATTTCAGCCCTTGGTTTGATTATTTCCTGCCATCTACTCCTTCTAGGTGAGTTTTCTTCTAATTGTTCTAAAACCTTCAGCTGAATTGTTAGGTCTCTTGTGTGAGATTTCATATAGACATCTAGTGCTACAAATTTTTCGTCTTAAGACTGCTTTCATTGTGTCCCAAAAGTTTGGGCATATTGTGGATTCAATTTCGTTAAATTCTGGAAGTCTTTGGGAACAAATGAAAGCTATGGAAAGATTTTAAAGACAGCATGAATTTAAATTGCATTTTTAATATCATTATGACTTCAGGGTGAGGTAATCATTAAATCAGGAAAGAGTGGAGGCCATAAAACCAGTGCCCAATAGTCAGTAATTGATTACTTTTAGGGAAGTTACCAGAATCTGCCTCATACCATTCTTTTGTGTGAGCATTAATTTTTCTTAATATAAGAATATAATATTCTTAGGGGGAAAATTTTATCTTCTGTATCCTGTGCTTGTCATCCTTAGCATATTTATTTTGTGTTATAGTTACCTTTTATTTGAGTACTAAAAGTTGACTTGCAGACCTTTTACCTATCAGGCAAATTCTCCACCATTAAGTTATATCTCTAGCCCTTTCAAGTTTGAGGCAGGGTCTCCCTAAATTGTTTGGTCTGATACTAAATTTGTAATTCTCTCACTTCTGCTTTCTGATTACCTGAGGAGTGTCGGCATGCCCCATCACATCTGGCTTTTTGTGCCTTCCTCATATTTCTTTGCCAAGCAAATGAAAATGAACTTGTTATTGTTATACCAACGTATAAGAATTTCCACCAGGGAGGCTGGACACATTGTTATGAGTGGGAATTTTATTGCTACCTACAGAGAATGAGAACCCTGATTGATCACCTAGCTCATCACAGCAGAAGGGAGTAAAAGATCGTTGCCTCAACAGGTGAGGTTTTTAAAGAAAAACCTATGCAATCAAGATGCGACACACCTTGATGTTCCAGGATTGGGCAAAGGGGTAAGGTGCAGCAGCCATTGGAGTTTTCTGGCATGAATCCAACCTTTGAATCCATTGGCTGCCGTGGAACTTCACTCACAGACCTGTGCCCTGCCCCTGGAATGAATCCAGGTCCTTAAATTCCTATAAAAAGAATTTTGTAATGCATATTTTCTTAAAGGACCAGTAAAAAAAATTAATAGAAAGAAAGTAGTGAGATCTAAGAGAAATAGAATTAATGATGAATATAATATAATTATAAGGAGATAAAATGAAACTTGATAAGGATTGCCTACTTAAGAGCCCAAGTATTCCGCTGATTGGCAATTTAATACAAAGCCTTTTAGCTCACAGAATCCATGTCCACTGGTGATAACATTACTTCTCATATTTGATGAGTACCCCAGGCAAAGCCAGATCTAAGACTACATCTTCCAATGATCTTTTTTGTTAAAAAAAAAAAAATTCTTTTATTTTTAACTTTTAAAATATGGTCTCAGCCTCTGGGTGAATACAAGCACAAGGGAGATTGGTTTTGTGTATTGTACTTAAAGAAAACAAACAGGCTGCCTTAAAATGTCACCAGAGGTGTCTGAAAAGATAGTAAGAGAGTTACTCTCATGAAGGGTAGAGAAGTCAATCAGGCTGGATCGACATGGTAAAACTATTCCATCTAGAATCACAAGCAGCCCTGGGGGAAAAAAATCTCTGGTATCTATTATACAAGTAAGAAATAGCTTTGTCAGATTTGAAAGGAAAAACATTGATCCTTTTTTCCCTAACCTTGAAATACATAATAAAGTATTGCAGAAGAGAAGGGGGATGTGTGGTCATTAGTTTTCCTGAGATGGGGGTGGAAAGGCCTGGACCTAAATAGGCAGGTTGTCTTGGAAAACCTATGACTACTTCAGATTCAGAGCAGGGGGAATAGATGGTCAACCTTGGCTAGCTTGAAGGAAACACTGCAGAGCTCTTAGGAGGCCAGGAAGCACAATCGGAAGACTTAATAATGAGCAGGCCTTTAATGCAGGAAACCTGTATATATTATATTAAGTATTCTGCTGAAGGCCAAAACAGAATAGAAATAAATAATATTTAACTCAGTAACAAGAACAAAACTGGTATGACTTTATTTTACAAAGTATCAAAAACAAAACCTTTGGATCTTAACTAGAAAGGATTTGTTGAAGAGGGTATATTGAATGAACACACAGAACAAGAGCCAACACTTAATAACTTTGAAAACACAGTTCCAGTCAGATGAGTTTTGTAGGAGAATTTACTTACAGGGGCCATGGTGCAATTTTAAACTTGCATCTTGCTCAGTACAGTTGTATATTTGTTTATTTGCTTGTTTTTAAAGGAAGAACCATTGAGTTTTGTTTTTTACAATGAAAGAAATTGCCTAAATATCAATGATTTATTTACATTAATATTGACCCCTTTTTGCAGGTTGGAAGGGCTAATTTAAAAGCAATAACCTGGCTCACCCAGGGCCCTGACATCAAACATCAAACTTCCTTTAAAAAAAAAGACTCCTCCTCCTCCTGCCAGAGGTTGTGAGCACCCCTGCCTGCACCCCCCTCTCTCTCCCTCTCCTCTTCCTTATTTCTTCTCTGTCTTTTCTGTCTCTTCTCTCTTCCCCTCCTCCTTGCTCTTCTGAAGTTTTCAGGTGAGCGCAGGTTGGAAGTATTGTCTCTCTCCTTGGCTCCCACCCACACTGGCTGCTGCCTGTGTACATGGTGTATCTCCCTCATCTGGGCCCCCTGGCTCCCATCTGCCAGGGACTCACTCCCTCCATATTACAACATAGCCTACTAGGCTCCTTGAATTTATTGTTGAAAATTATATCTCAGAAAATCCCAGGCCACTTGAGAACAAAGAGAGATTAAAAAATTGAGTCAAGACAACTGAGTTTGGAACTAGAGTATGAAGTTTTCTCCCTGTAACAGCTCAGTTTTCATTTCAAAAAAATGTTTATTACACCTGCGAATTCAAGCGAATGGCATTTTAAAAATGTATTTCAAGTAAGATTTTCCACTTGCTGGGAATGATCTATTTTATTATTACTTAGATACGTACAGACTGACCACATCTCAGAAACAGTGGCTTCAGAGTTTACAGTTTGCTTCAGTGTTGCTGCCAGAGGTTCCCTGTGATCTCCACGCTGGTTGTGCTTATATGACATCTCTAAGGAAAAACGAGTCTGAGAAAGACATCATTGTTGTATGAGGTTTTTGACCCCGTACAAGCCAGTGGTTAGACCCACCCTCAGCTGCTTTCCCCCCCCCCAAAATGACACAGATGCTTATATTAATTTCATCCTGTTTGGCCTATGTCTCAGGGACATTGCTAGCTATCTCTTTCATCTTAATCCAACCCATTTCCATTAATCTACCTGGCCACATCGCTGTTGCCCGGATCACCTGGGTCCCTTACATGTCTCTTCCTTGGGATCTGGATCAAGTCTGTCTGACTCCGCCCTCCTTCTACCTATCTCTCTTCTGATTCTTCCACCTACTTCTATGACGCTCCACACAGGCCAAAACAGTTTCTTTATTTACAGAATGATATTCACTGCAAATAGACAAACATTCCCACCACACACCATGATCTAGAGGTAGGGGATTCATTTAGCCATGCTACAGCCATAAAATTTGACATATTAAAAGTTAAAATTTTCTTAGAAACCATCTATTTTCTAAACTTTAGAGATTTAGATACATTTCTCACAATATATTCTGGATAAATCAGTTTCTATTCAAGAAAATATCCATATCCTCCTCAGGATAGGCTCATCATATTGGCCTTTGATATTGGTCACAGAATTAATTTTACACTTTATCCAAAAAAAATTAAAACTAGTTTGTAATTTTACCAATCACTAGAACTCTAGTGAGATGACAAATTGAAGAAATTTGACTGTGAAGTATATCTTTATTATCCATTAACTATTTTGTCGGAAAATGATTAGCAGCTCTAATTTTCAATTTTCCTGTCAATTATTCCTTAACTGAAGGATGCTAATATTCCTCATGAAGGTTATAGCTGTGGATTAAGTGGGACAGGGAAGAAGGGCAGAAAGGCCATGACACAATAGAATACTGTGTCTTCTTCAAAAAGTTTCACTTTTCAAAAGTCTACGTGATTGAAAAGTTTACATTTTTGTGGTGTGACCATAGTTCCTGTGGGTGCAGACAGCAGTACATAATGTGGGAGGGAAATTAAAAGCAACAGTGATGTTAAATGTCATCTGTGAAGCTCAAGGTTAAGTCTCTTGCCCTGAATGTTGCCCTTTGTCTCTTGTGGTTTGGTCATGTTCCTTGAGATGTGGATCCGATGATTCTAGAAAAGCACTGAGGAAAAGCAATTTGGAATTAGACCAGTTCCAGCCAGCTTCTGTGTGAGGTAATACTTGTAGTGGTTATGCTTCTACAAGTAACTTCAAATTTTAAGCTATGTATTGTAATTATTGAAGTATTATTTCTCTTCACCTTAGGAGCTATTGAAATTAATAAAACTATCAGCAGTGTTTTTAACAAAGGACTTAGCATATTTTGCTCATATTTCAAAGCCTTTCAATACATCACAGTGAATGTTATTCATGGAGGTGCTGTCAGCCATGTAGATAATAGTCGTCTCAGATAATGCACCTTGTTGTGGCTTTTGAGGACTTAATTAAACATTTGTGTGCCTTTGGTGTTTAACAGTTATGCGGTAAAAGAAAAGTGGACACATTCAGTGCTAAGTAATTTTGATTGTTATAAAGATGTAAAAAGATGCTCTTAATAGCAAATTTCAAGCAATCTATTGATCCAGCTGTCTTGCTGGAGTAGCATCCCCCCTCACACCCCAGTGCAATTCTTTAGAGCACACACCTCTCTCTCTCCACAACTCTTTGTCTAGGTCTATCCAGATATGTTTAAATACTGGATATGGGCTCATTAGGAATTAGAATGTGTACCATAAACTTAAAGCATTGACTTTGATTTTCAGATGGAGAACTTGAAAGAATATGTAAAGTCAGGTCATGAATTGAGTTTTAAATTTCTTGTTGTAAATAATCTCCTAATGTGTTTTGGGTAAAAAGAAATGTAAAATATGGTGGTGTGGTAATATCTTGGCTGCTAACTTGACTCAATTTGGACTGAATAAGAAAAATCCTCTTCACTGTATTATAAGGCAATCTAATAAATTCCCTTTTTAATATACCATTGTATCCATTTTGTTTTTAAAGAGAGTTCTGCCTAATACAAGAAGAAAATTTAACAGATACTTTATAATAATTAAGCTATTGGATCAGTATTTTTAGGACTTGATTGGCTTTTTTAAAAACAACTTCTGGACATACAATATTAATTACAATGTAAATACAGTAAAATGTTTCATGTCAATTTATTCCTTTAAATTTAAAAGAAGGCTTTATAATATTATATTATTATGTATAATATTATAAATTTATAATAAAGGCCAAGGCTTTCATTTTTGCAGATGATAGAAGGTGAGCTAGTTAAATATTTATTCAAATGTGGGGTAATACATTTTATTCATCTTTTTCAACCTGATTTTGTGTTTGTATTATTCACACTAAAGCAGGCACACATGCATTTGTGTGCATGTGGAAGCCAGAGGAGAAACACAAATGTTGTTCCTTATCAATACATTTTTTTTGAGACAAGATTTCATATTGGCCTGTAATTTACTCAGTAGGCTAAGCTGCATAGCCAGCAAATTCTAGGGACATGTCTGTCTCCCTCAAACCCCAGCACTGGAATTACAATGGTCCCCACCATGTTCTGGTTTTATATGTAGGTTCCTGGCATCTGACTCACATCTTCATGACTGAAAGGCCAGCACCATAATCAATAAACTCTCTATAGCTCCAAATTTTTATTGTTTAAATTAGTTTAGAGTCACAGCAAACCTGAGAAGAAAGGAGAGAGATTATTCTATGTGCTTGGCACCTGCACACGTTCCTAATCTTCCCTTGACCCATGTAGCACAATGGTGACTTTAGTACAGCTGGCTCTATGGTGATGTTGATATATCATCACTAAGGTGCACAGTTCCCATAGCTTCTTCTGATTCTACCAGGTGGGATACATGTATAATGGCATACACTCATCATTATAGACTCAGGCATATTAGGTTTGCTGTCTCATCCTCTCTATATCTGGAAGGCAACTTTATCTTTTCATGGATTTCATAGTCTCATTAAGCAAAAATATCATAGAATAATACAGTATGAAGTGTTTTCCACTTATTGTTCATTTATATTTTAGTTTATTTCTTAGTAGACCATGTTGTTCTAATGGTGAACAACAGTTCATTGTCTGAGTATGTTACTGTTTACTTCATCTACTAAAATATATCATGATTGCTCCCACATTTTAGTAACTATGACTTAAACTATTATATGCAGTCCAAATTGAGTCAATTTAGCAACCAAGATTACCACACCACCACATTTCACATAATTTTTTTTTTACCCAAAACACATTAGGAGATAATTTACAACAAGAAATTTAAACCTCAATTCAAGACCTGGCTTTACATATTCCTTCAACTTCTCCATCTGAAAGTCAAACTCAATATTTTAAGTTTATAGTACATATTCTAATTCTTAAGGAACTCATTTCCAATGTTTAAATGCAAATCAAAACAACTTTGAGATACCACCTTACACCTGTCAGAATGGCTAAGATCAAAAACACAGATGACTGCCTATGCTGGAGAAGATATGGAGCAAGGGGAATATTCTTCCAATGTTGGTGGGAGTGTAAACTTGTTCAGCCATTCTGGAATACAGTATGACTGTTTCTCAGAAAACTGGAAATCCATCTCTCCAAAGACCCAGCAATACCACTATTGAACATACACCCTAAAAATGCACATTCACACCCCAAAAACATTAGCTCAGCTATGTTCATAGCAGCATAATTTGTAATAGCAAGAACTTTGAAACAACCTAGATGCCTCTCCTCTGAGGAATGGATTAACAAACTGTGATACATCTACACAATGGAGTACTACTCAGCAGTAAGAAAAAATGATATCCTAAAATTTGCAGGCAAATGGATGGATTTGGAGAATATCCTCCTGAGCAAGGTTGCTCAAACCCAGAAGGATAAGCAGGGGATGTATTCACTCATTAGTGGACTTTAAACAAAAACTAAAAAATGTCCAAGCTGCAAACCACAACCACTGAACAGCTTGATATCTGAAGGAAGTTAAGAGAGGCATCTAGGGAGTCCCCTAGGAAGAAAAAATAGAGAAGATCTGCTTAGTTAATTGGGAGCATAACAGGTTGCAACCAAGAAGAGTTGGGAACAAATCACAAGAGAAGGAGATGATTAAGTGAGAGAAATAACAAGGAGGGAGAAAAAAAAAGAGATGGAGATCTAAATAGAGGAAACAAATATGGGGTTGGGAAAAGACCAGGTGCTAGGGAAACCTCCAAATCTCACAGGATGTCCCTGGCTAGGTCTCCAACCAATAGTGAAGGTGTTGCCTAAACAGGACTTCCCCCATAATCAAAAAAATAACCACCCGAAGTGCCATCACAGAACTTACATCCAAAAATGAATAGAAGTAGAGGCAGGGATACATGGCTGAGCATTGGGCTGAGTCACTATTTCAGCTGATAGCAGGGGACAAAACTCTATATGAGCAAAGGAATAGGGACTATTAGAAAAATTTTCATAGTAATGGCTGGCTGGAGCTCTCAGGAGCTCACCGAATCAAGAACACCCATCCAGGAACCATCTGGAAAGGAACTAAGCCTTCCAAGGATAGGCAACTGTCCACTGGCATGGGCAATATGTGGAGCTTCAAGGGGAGGGTTCATACTGTCTCTGTGCATTGACTGACAGCTTGGAGCCCATTCCCTCCAGAGTAACACCTAACCTAGTCACGATATTAGGGTGAGGAAATCAGACTTGCCTGGAGTGGATGTTGAGGGGATCTACCTTGGGACCTCTTGCCCTTTCTGGGGAGGGGATGGGGGCTGAGGAGGAGGGAAGCTGAAGACTGTCCGGGAGGGGCTGGGAGGAGGAAGGGAGTAGGAACAAGAGGATACATGGATTAAAAAAATGAGACTTTATAAAAGTAAAAAAATTAATAAAATAATGAAAGACAATTTTTTTACAATTTTTTATAAAAAGGGATTTTCAAATTCTTTCTAAGTAGCTGTATCATTTTGTATTCCTACCAGAAATGAGTGTGTCTTGGGCCTGTCCATCCTTGAAGGCATTTGGTGTAGTGCTTAAAGTTCTATCATTTTAACAGGTGTGCATCGCTGTTTCCCTAGTGGTTTCATTTATGTTTCTTGGTGCATTTTCCTATATGATTATTTGTTGTTGTTTTTGGAAAGATGTCTGTTAAGATCTTTTACCTACTTTTAAGATGAGTTATTGCTCTTAATTGCCAAGTTTTAATAATTCTTTGTATATTTGGACAATAACACTTTGTTTGCATTTTCTTCCAGGCAATGCCTTATTTTTTATTCTCTTTACAGTGTATTGTGCAAAGCAAAGTTTGTGATCTCATATTAGCCCTGGTTTTTAATGCTTTTTCACAGATTATGTCTTTGTTGTACCTAAACTCATCACCAAACTCAAGGTACTTTTAAATATTTCTCCCTGCTTTACTTTAGGTACTTTATAGTTTTATGTTTGCATTTAACTCCCTGCCTTAAGTTAATTTTATTAAAGGAATATGATCTCGGGCTAGACTAATTGACACACATACATATATTCAAATATTCTGCTATTTATTGCAAAAAAGTATTGCTTTCATTTTTAACAAAAAATGTTGACTGTATGTACATGGTTTTACTTTTGGGTCTCTGTTTTATTAAATTGGGCCTGTTTTTTTCATAACTATCTTCTGACTTAATTGTGGAGGCCTAATAATCAATTAGAAACCAGGTAACTCCGGGCTTCTACAATGTTATTCAATATTATATTAGATACTTTTGTGTCTTTGTCTCTTGTATAAATTTATAAACAGCTATGCAATATCCTTTTACTAGGTTACTGATATTTTATTTGGAATTATATTCAATCTACACATAAAGTTACAATAACTCATATTTTGACAACATTCTGTCTATAAATGAGAATTCTCTCTCAACTTATGCTGTTCTGTGAATTCTTTCATATAGTACATGTTTCTTCGTAGTAATTTTGCTTACATTCTGTATTTGTATAAAATTATATTAACACTAAACTGTAGTACTTTATTTGTAAATAAATTGTTAAAAATTAGTGTTTTTCATCACTAGTGGAGATGGAATTCTTTGTGCATGTGATGCTGAGGATTTAAACCAGGGCCTTCAACATGCTACCACTGGACCATGTCATCAGCTGGAAATGTGTTTTTCAATTTAAAGTTCCACATGCTGATTCACAATATATATGTAAGCTGTTGTCACCGATGCTGTTCTTAAATCTGAAATACTGCTCATTTATTTTCTCAAGGCATGGGTTGATTCCATCTGTGTTGTCATGATTTGATGCTGTGGTTTGCATTTTGTTTCTCTAATGAATTCTTCTCTTAAAATCCTGGCACCTCCCCCACTTTTGCAAATATTGAGGTAGGTCTTTTGGCAGTTATTAGAATTTAAGGGTAGAGTATTCATGACTGGGATTCATGCTGAGATACCAAGCCCACCCATCTTGCAAAAACACCTTGAGTAGGTGCAATCTGAAAATAGAGAATGGCTCCCTACTGGACATCAAATCTTCTGAAAAATAATATCTCTTCCTGATAAACATATTTTTTATAAAATTTTCTTATAGCAATCTGAATGGGCTAAGACAGGCACACAGAGATTTTCATAAAATTTCCATTTTAATATCCTTGAGAGCTGAAGTAAAGTTTCATTTTCACTTCCAATTTTGGTAATTTGTGTCTTCCTTTTTTACTTTGTTTGCCTGGTTAGAGGCTTATTGATTTTAATCATCCTTCAAAGAGCCAGCTTTGGATTTGATTTTCTTTATTGATATTCTCCTTTAAATTTCATTGGAGCTGACCTGATTTTTATTATTTTTTGTTCTATTTACATTTGATTTAATTTGCTTTTATTATTCTGGTTTCATGAGGTAGGAACTTAGATGACAGATTTTAGAATTTTATTATTTTCTAATGTTTGCATTCAATGTTGCAGTATCCCCTTAAGCACTGCTGTAGTGTAAGTCTACAGATCTAGAGACTGTATGTTCTTGACACTTACTTACAAATATATTGTTAAATTTCTCTTACATTATTTTTGACCTATGGTATGAAAGCTACGGTCATCCTGTGACAGCCTCTTGAACATATTTTATCACTCAAGCCATGGTTGTGTTTTTATCTCTGAGTATTTTCTTTGCCTCTCTTGCCTAACCCTATTGACTTCTCACTAAACACTACTGTTGTCTGGAAGCAATCATTGTATAACTTTTTAAAATTCTTAAGCCGTGCTTTATTTTTTTAAAAAATGTGATAGATAGAATGTGAAGTCCCACATGAGCTTTCTCAGGATGTTTGTTCTACTGATGCTGGACGAGGCTCATTAGGTGTCAGTTACCTGCAGTTGATTAATGGTGGCTCTCTGCACCTGTGTCTTACCTCTCTTCTGTTGTAGGCTATCTAATTTTGATAGATGAATCTTGACATCTCCAACTATATTAGTGTGTTGACTGATTTTTCCCCTCAAATATCTACCATTAAAAACACTACCCTTAAGCTTGTTTTGAGACATAAAAAAACAAAACTATACAGAATGATGTGTAAGTTAACTTGGACACACCTTAGATCTCAAATCATGTCTCATTGTTCTTGGTGAGAACTTTCAAGACCCTTCCAGCTTTTTCAAGTGTTAGTTCATTGTTGCTGCTTGTAGACTGTGGACTCTGCAGCACCCACACAATTTGTTGCTGTACCTCAAGGTAAATTCTGCCATTTTACTGGACCTGTTGTCAGGAGCCTGTGCTAGTGTTCACGTGACAATTTTTGTATCTTTTGGAGACCTGACTCCCTTATTGTATTGTAATGACTATGTTTACAACTGATAACTTTTCTTGCTCTGGAGTCAGCTTGTTCTGAAACAAATAATGTTACTTTCACTTTTTTCCGGGCTCTGACTTCCATGGTATAACTTTTTTCTAGCCTTTTCATTTATGTATGGCTTTATGTTTAAAGAGAATCTACTGTGGAAACATACATTTAGGGTGGGTTTTGTGGGATTGTATACTGTGGAAATCTGTCTTCCAATAGATCCATTCATCAACACTGTTCCTAGTAGCTCTTGCTATATATAAATTCATAGCTATCATATTTGCTCTTTGTTCCTATTTTTGGGGACTTTCTCCTCCCTTACCTACTATGGGTAATAATAAGTCTTTTAAACAGGAATATTTTCTTTATTCCATTAAAATCAGTTTTATATGTTTTTCTTGTAGAAGCTGCCATAGCATTTATAATATATTTACATTGGTCAAATCCGGTTTTCAAAAAACCTGTGCCATTTGGTAGGCAGTGTATTTCCTTAGAGCAAAACAATCAGAATTTCGTACTCTTATCCTGTGTGTTACTGCTATCATTAAGGTCATACACAGCATGTATGTGTGTATAATTAAATTGTTGTGATACTGATTTTTTAATAAGTTGTTAGCTGTTAAGATCAACTAAAATGACAACTTTTTTCATCTATCCCCATTAATTTGTTATTGAACACTCTACCATTCTTTATGTGGATATGACTTTCTTTCTTACCTGCCACCCTTCCCTTTCCCTCTTGGTGCAGGTACCAAGCCCAGGGTCCTGTGAGTGGTAAGCAAGTACTCTACCAATGGCTACAGCCCTAGTCATGAGTTTCTGGTATGGATTGTGTTTTCTTTCTAAGGACTTCTTTAACATTTCTATAATGTAAGTAGGCCAGTGTACTAAGAGCAATGTATAGCTCAAGAAATTATTTCTCTGGAATTTTTAAATGATAATATCGCAGAACACAATGAATATTTTATTTTTTCTTTATTTCAGAAAAGTTTTATTTCAATCTATTCTTCACATTTTCAAATGACTTGCTGCAGTTTAGAACCTGAATGAGGCTTAAACATGCTTATAATGGTGATTGGCCATAAGCCTGTGGTACTATTGGTGAGGAGGCTTTGTAGAGTTTGGCTTGATGGACAGGAGTTAGGTTATTGAGGGGCAGGGATGATTGGATCTCAGTGTCTCCTCCTATTTTTATTCTTTTTTCTCTCTCCCTCTTTTTCTTTCTCTTTCTTTCTTTTTTTTCTCCTGTTTGTTCTTTTGCTTTTTGATACAGGGGTTCTTTGTGTAGCCCTCACTGTCCTAGAACTTGTTTTTGGAGACCAAGCTGTCTTTGAATTCATAGAGATCTGCCTACCTCCTGAGTGATGGAATTAAAGGTGTATGTCATCACCAATCACCCAGTTTCGACTGCACTTGAAATATTTTCTGTACCCTAACCTCAGCCAAGGCTCAGAGTGGAGTCAACCTGTCCTCCTAACATATTAATTTAATTAATATGTTAACAATTTAACATTTTAATGAGGTAACAATTTAATTAGCTCAATTAAATTTTGAAGTAGCAATGAGCTGTCTAATATGACTTCTGAAGATAACTAGATTTATTTATGTTTTGCTCAAGGTTTATTAATTTTTATATTACATTTATGTTCATTTTGCCTGAATGTATGTGTACTATGTTTATATGTATTTTGTGCATGCATGCATGCATATGCATACTATGTGCATGCAGTTTCTGAGGATGCCAGAAGAGGACATCAGAGTCACTGGGGCTGAGATACATATGGTTGTGAGCCATTATATGGATGCTGGGAATTGAAATGTTTTTTCTACAAGATCTGTAGGTGGTACTGCTCAGTTCTATCTCTAAGTACATTTCTTATATTTGCCTATATAACCATTTATATATCTTATACATTCACTGACAGGCTATTCATTTATTTCTGAAAAAAGTCTTTTAATGGATTGTTTCCCTTTGTTTAGAATTTCTGTAGTTTGAAATAGATATGCCAATGTACACCATTCATACTTTTGTTCTACTTGATATTTTATGAGATTATTAGATTTGCCATTTACTCTGTAACATTAATTTGGGGTAAATTCTGTTATGATTTTTAGAACTTGTTCTTTTATCTTTCTAGTAAATTCTCAAGTTTGATTTGTTATGTCTATGACTGCTTCAGGTTCCCTGTGCTTTTTTTTTTTAATTTTTTTCTTTCTTTATACTTCCAGTTATTCTTTACTTTTTGGGTCTTGAACATCTACTGAAATTTTTTCAAGCTCAGTATTTCTTTTCTAGCTGTGTTCACTCTGCTATTGAATCAATCAAGGCATTCTCTACTTTTAATACAGTGCTATTTATTTCCAGTATTTCCTCTGGTCCTTCTTGGAATGTCTGTTTCTCTGCTTCCATTATCTGATTCTTCCAGAATGGGCTATTCCTTAACCTTTAGTTGCTTTGAAGTAATTAGTAAAAGTCTGAAAAAATTTCTTCTTTTCTTTTATTTGAGACAGTGTCTCACAACATAGCCCAGGCTAGCCATGGACTCTAGGACTTTCCTGCACATGCTCCCTAGAGCTGGGATTATAGGTAAGGTACACAACCTAGTGATCCTTTGTAGTAGGATTATGCTGGTAATGTTGTACATATTTGTCCCGCCTATGGGTTTAATAAAAGCTGATTGACTAAAGGCAGACAGGAAGTGTGGGTGGGGCTAAGAAAACTCGGGAACAACTCAGGGCAGAGACAGACACCACAGGGATGAGATAGAGACACAAGGAGGAGATGGCAGCAGATGCAGAGGAAAGAAGCTGAAATGCTGCTGAGAAAAGGTACCAAGCTGCACAGCCGAATAGGATAATAAAGATGGGTTAGTTTAAGACTAGAGAGTCAGCAAGTTATATGCCAGGGCTCTAGGTCAATCAGCATAAAAATAATATAAGCCTGTGTGTGATTATTTGAGGCTAAGCGGGGCTGAGAGTGGGAGCAAACCTCTGGTCCAGGCCTGGAAAGTCTATTACAACAATCCTTGGTGAATAGTCAGACATAACATACTGAGTTAACAGAACTGGTGTAGGTAGGGTTTTACAACATGTGAAGAGAAGGCAAGTATTCCCAAATCCTGTGATTGATACTTTGTTCTGGTTAAGGCTGTGCACCAGAAAAATGTATATTTCACAAGCATTTTCCAGCACTCTTGCCTGTCTTACTTGGCTTGTGACATTTGATGGTTCTGTTTGGTATTTCCTTTCCTCAGTCGAATAAAACACAGCCACGACATGAACTTGCTGTAAAACTTTTTCTAGGGGGCAGACCTTGTTAAGGAAAACAGAATGTCCTGGCTTATTTTAAGACGTTTCATATTTCATTCTTTGCTTGAAGAACAAGAGGATCTTTTTCTCTGAGGTGCCTGTAAAACCCTGTAGAGCATCAGCATAAAGCTTACAAGGGTTGAATGGTACCTTATTATTGGGTCTCCCTGGAGTGCTGAACTCAAGGCTACATGAGACCTGCAGTGGCTTGCCAGTCACTGCTTCAGATTTCCTAACTGGTACCTGTGGTTCTCCTTCAGGGTTCCACATTTGGGCTTCTGCTCTGGGCGTCTCTTTAAACGACTGAACCACTGAAATGCTGCCATTGTCTATGGAGTAACTGACAAGAGCGACTCCCGCTGTCAGCAATGCTCCTAAAGCCTGTCTAGCCTTCCTGAACCGATGCCTAGATAAACACAAAGAGCAAACAGTGGTTATTTGGTTCCCAGATTATTTTTATTTCTTCTTGTGTATCAGTACATTTATCCTCACTTGTGCTTGCTTGTGATTGTGCGTCTCTCACTCTGAATGGCTCCTGAAAGGTCCCGGTGGTCATCCTGTTGAGGACTGAGGGGCTGATGGCATTGGTTCCTAAGCACCTGCAGCATTGCCTGAACACTGATTCACATTAGCTTTGGATCACTTGGCTTTCCAGGAAGGGCGTTAACCCTTTGTAGACTGGGTCTGGGGCAGACCTCCTTAAAGGATTGCCATCTCCTCCTGCCATCTCAGTCCCACATTTTCTCCCAAGCAGGCCATATTTCCCCTCCTCAGCCTGTGTGCTTCTGTTTTCTGCCTGGCTGAGCCCACCGCCTTCCTATGGCACCTCGGGGAATTGCCCTCTTATTACCACAATTACAATCTGTACACATTTCATTAAACTAATATCGCTCAGCATAGGCTCTCTCCACAGAACTGCACAGCTGGAGGCCCATTTCTTTTCCTCAGCTTAAACACTTTGACAGGTTAAGAAAGCTATTATGGCTGAATAACAGGTGTTGCAAAACAATGTGCATTTGATGTTTAAATGAGAGAGCTTCTTTATTGACTGCCTTTATTGCAGCTCAGGCTTTCCTTCTTTCACCATGGCTGGATTTTTATTGTCTTTACTGCTTTTTAAAGTCTATTCTGTTGTTTCAGAACAGATCCAAAGTGACTGTGTGTGGTTATTTGTTATTCTGCTGGCCTTTCTTTGTTATTATTATTTGTGCTTTCTGCCTTCTTTTCCAGGTGAAAAATACCTGCGGAAGTGGAAGGGTTTTATTTGGTTTTTCTCTCTAATAGAAGTGCATTCACTTCCTGAACAATTCTAAAAGGACATCTAAGGCTCTGTTTCCATCACTTTGTCTCTATCTTTGTGCTCTATCTTACCCACACATCTATCTGTGACTGACCCTAAGAACTAACTCTCAAATGAGAAATGATAAAATCCAAATGGAGAGATGGTTCGCTCCCAGGATTCCTAGTCTGAATATTACTGTCTCTTTCTTCATCTATTACCTCCCTGTAATGGGCACACATTGATGTGTGTAGGTTTCTGTGTTTATTCTTCTCTCTAGGCATTTTGTTTGTGTGTTCTTAAACACATCAACCTTAGGCAAAGCCTCTGGTCCTTTCTTCCATCTCTTTGCAGAATAACATGCTCAGCAGGATACAGTCTGTTTTATTATTCAGTAAAATGACTTTTGCTGAAAAGACAGTCGAGTGTTAAAATACTGTTTTTTCAAAGGTAAGTGTTCACTGAGTGAGAACATATGATTATAAAAGCATAGAAATGAATGGAAATGACAGAGGGCCTTGACATACCCCGATATATGCTTCCACAACATGTAGGATGGTGCCTTTCATGTCATAGTCATTCAAAAACGCTTAACTCTACAATAAGTGTACTAAACTGAGAGCAAAATTTAGATTTCACATTTTCCTATGTTCTCTGATAGCAAAAAGCTGGAAGGAAAGCAAAGAAGGAAAAAAAAAAAAAAGATGTTTCTTAGAGCTTTATTTTCTCAACGTTTTTCTTCCACTAAAAATGTCCTCACTGGAGCCATTCCTTACCCGTATTTGCACAGCCAGATTGTATCATTCTTGTGAAGAAATGACATTGATGCCTTACCTAACAAATAGTATTGCCCACTGGGTTGAAGAGGTACATCTTTCTCTGCAGTCTTCAGTTTTCAGAGCATTTCTGAGCACAAATAATTGCTCAGTGAATGAATGTTGGAAGAATTGCCCTTGCTTCATTTGGAGAAGAGGGCATATTTATGGATGGAGATTTCAAAATAGATAAAAGCCTCTTAAAATTCAAAATTCAGTTTAATATTGGTGCTTCTGAGGGCAGTGAGAATTCTTGGGTTTTATTTGATTCCCAAGAGTTCCCAGACTGCCATGGTGGACAGAAGTGCTTCCTCTGATATTTAGCAAATAAAAGCTTTGGGGAGAAAGCAATATTGGTCTAATTGTACATGAGGCTTACAAAACTTAGTAGGCTTTACTGGACTTAAAAAAGAAATACTGTTAAATTGCTCATAATTTACCCCAGAGTTAGTGACTATCATATTCAGCATAAAATTGTACAATATACATACAGGTATATATTTTATAATGACACCCTAATTCATACTTTTTAAAAACTCTAGTTTAAAAAGTGTTTTCTCATTTGAAGCACACAGAGTCCATCTCAGTAGACTCTTGAGTCACCCTTCCTTGGGAACATGAAGACTGGTCCTATTTTCAAGGTTTGCCTAGTACAGTATGTATCTTACTCCCTATTGTGTGTGCACAATTGTTTTTTAAAAAATGTTAGCAGCCTTGCATTTATGAAGCACATTTCTCCTGAGCATTTTAATAGATAACCTAATATAAAACAAGACTATTAATCCTTTCACTTACAAAACAGGGGAGGGGGGGCAAAATGTAGATATTAAACAGCTAATTTTCTCATGGCTGTTGGAACCATGAATGAAACTGTAGTAAAAATATTAGCTCTGAGGTTTTAGTTAGTTGATCACTCTACAATACCAAGCATAGAAAAAAAAATACTATACATATACTATTGCACAAATTCTAGTTAGTATTTAATGAAAACCCAGAGGTTTTCATTGGGGGAAGGAGAATGCTAGAATATCAAAGAGAGGAAATAGACCATAGTCAATCCTCACCTAGCCAACTTTTCAGGCTGGACCGGGCAAATGCTATAAGAGTCCTCAGTCTGACTAGTTGCTCCTATAGAATGTGTGAATCTCGGCTCCTGCTGCCTTAACTATCTTCCCTGCCCACCTGTTTCACTTTCAGGGTTCAACTCTGCCTCATAATCCTAGAGTAAGGATTAAAGCTGTGAGCTACTACTGCTTGGATGTTAGGCCTTGAACTTATAGAAATACAGAAAGATCTCTGTCTTCTGAGTGATGGGATTAAAGGCGTGAGTCACCACTTTCTGACCCTCATGGCTTGACTGTGGGTGGTTCTATTCTCTGATATTCCAGGTTGATTTTATTAAATATAAAATATATCACCACAATGCATACCTTTTGTATGCATTTTAGCTTTTGGGAAAATGTTTGCAAAATTAACTCATAGAATGTGTTTTCTTCAAAATTAAAAAAAATAATTTTAAATGAAAGGATGTCAAAATATTTTTAATCTTAAGCCAATAGAGCTAAATAAATGTATGGATACTTATTGACTTGCAGAGATATACTAGAATAGCACATCATTTGGTACTCTATTATATTAAGTTTTACCAATCATCTGCTCTTTTTATATGATTCCATAGGTGCAGATAATGCAAGCATTTAGAAGGAATTTTGTTTACATAACTATAAAATTGAAAGAATTTTGATATTTAGATGTATGCTTCAATTATGCTAATTAAATGCTGTAATGATAGGTACCATTTGTTTCTCAAGGTTTTTAACCTTAGAATAGTCTGAAATTTTGTGTCTATGGCTATTTCATGAAAGAGTAGGGCAAAGTTAAACTGAGAAAAGTTAAATTCAGTTTTGCCTCTGTGCACCTTTCTCTTTTGAATATCATTGCAAGATATGATGTGTTTGGGCAGATTGTCTGATTCAGCCTATTGAATATAATAGAATCAGTTGCCCATAGCAGTCTGTCAATCGCATTGTGTTTCTGCTGTTTTTCTCTTGTCCTAGAAATTCATCTTGTTGAAAGCATTTGTGTTATTGAAAGCAATGAAGCCTGGTAGTGCTGGCCTTTACCATTACCTTTACCTCATTTACATCTTCGCTTGGTCCTCCCCCCAGGTCCTTACTCCCCTCTGTAGCCTCCATCACTTCAGTGCATCCCATCAGGCACCATTTCAGTCACATAGAAGGAGTTTGCAGTACAAAAATGAGTAGCATACAAAACACTGGTTCTGGGGAGTTTGGAATTTGCTGGGCTTGTTCCCCAGCCAGCAGCAGCTGGATGACCCAGATCCAGTGATGTCTGCCTCTGTTCTGTGCTTTACCACTTCCAGGATGGCCATTGTTGCATTTCCAACAGTATGGGAAAACACAGCATGCATTCTGTGGGTGGTGTAATTTCCTCTGTTGGAAGAATGAAGGCACAATGGGAAATTTCAAATCCCAAAGAGCAAGAGGGTGAGTGTAACAAAGCAGAAAATATGTGCCTGGTGTTCCATTATGCTAGCAAGTATTGCTTCCTGTGTGTGTGGGAGCAGCAAGAAAATTATATATTCACCTGACTGGTTATAGGCAACAGGCACAGCTTAATGCAGTCATCTAATACAATAAGGAAAACTGCAGGATTTATTTAGGTCAATCAAAACAAAACAAAACAAAAAAACCAAGTGCCAAAAATCAAAATAAATAATCATTCAATTGTCTGGCTATTTATTTAATAATAAGTGATTGTTTAAAATGCTTTATCACATTAAGGAAAAAAAGCAATCTCTAGTCATAGAATAACATTTTCTAATTTCCACTGAAAAATTATCTTTGCTGTTAATCAATATTCCTAATATAATGATTTATCTAAACCAGAGCATCTATTAAACTAGAACATCTGCTGAAATCATCTGGAAACCTGCTGAAGCTCCAGTCTCTCCAAACCCTTGCCAGTGAGCTGGGTCTGCATGTGCTCTGTCAGGCCTCCAGGTAGTCCTGAGAGCTACTGATCCAGACTTGATCAAAATGATCTATACCGAACTGTTTAAAAGCTTGGTGTCTTTTTTAAGCAACCAGATTGCGGGATTTGGAGGCATCTCTGACTCTTTGTTATCTCACCTCTAACCTAGGCCTTTTGGTCTTATTTTCTTTAGTATAGAATGACAAACCATACTTGCATATATATGTGGATACACATGCAGTTAAATCCATGTATTAAATATTAAATTATTCCATCAATCTGATCAGTATGACTTCATCTCTATTTTTGGTGGGAAATGAAATTTACTGTCTTAACTATTTTGAAATACTTTAAATTCTGTACTGTTAGGTGAACATTGCCCACTCCATTCACTTCCCAGCATCTGGCTGCCAATCTACTCCCCAAAGTGTTTAAAGCTTCACACATAAATGGGAGCATGAATTACCTGCTTTTCTGTGCTGACCTACTTATTTAGCATAAAGCTTTCTAGGCTGATCTCTTATCCTGATCATACATTTTTTTTGTTTTCATGTTACATGTCCCATAGAAGTGAAGCTTTTCCATCATATGTTAGTTTACTTTTAAAACTGAAAATATATCATATCATATGATCTTTCTACAAAAGATATACTAGTTTATATTCTCACCTACAATGCATGGAGCATCCTATCTTCCACAACATTTTACAAAGGCTTCTTTTTATATTATAATCATTCTGAAAGTTGTGAAGTCCTAGCTCATTATGGTTTTAATTTGTGTTTACCTGATAATTAATACTGCTATGTATTTTCTAGGTATCGGTTCACTGTATGTATTTTTTGAGAAATGCTTACTAATATTCTTTGTATGTATTTAATTGCGATGTGTTCTTGTTACTGTGTTCCTTGTGCAGTCTAGATATTTACTCCATATAAAATGTGTGCATTAGAACTATCTTAGTCTGTGACTCTTCAGTTTTCTGTAGTTATAATGTTTTCTCAATAAAGAATCTTACTTTGGTCTGATATGACTCTATTTAATATCTATTTGCATATGTATTTGCAGTCAATTTTGAAATTTATTGACTAGCTCTATAGTGTGTAGTTTTTAATACTTTTTTCCTGGTGGATTTATACATTCACGTCTTCATTGACACCATCAATCCATTTGGAATTTTCTATAGACAGTGTTAGATGAGTCTAATATAATCTTTTGCCTATGTATATCTATTTTAACAAAATCAATCATTGAACATATTGTGTTTTTATTTTGTGTTCCTAACACATTTGATGAAATGAAAGGCAATAAATTCTGGATTTTTTTCTAAATTTTTTATAGAGTTCTATGGCTCAATTTGTCCACTATCTCCCATTAGCATGCTATTTTAATTACTCTAGTTTTTTACATATAGTTTGTCAGGTGGTTTGTTGTCTCTAATTTTATTCTTCTAGATGGAAGAGTACCTTATCTCCTGGGAATTACTTTTTGTAATTACATATAAATTTCATGGGGTTTTTGGGCAATAAAACAATCTATACTGTTCTTAATTTGCATAGAACCTGTGTGAAATCAACTCCTTTAAAAATATTAATTCCTCCAGAACATAAGCAGAATATCTGTCCACTTTTTTGTATTCATTCCATTGTTTATTCCCATCATGGTGTGGTTCCCAGTGTTCAGATATTTTATTACCTTTGTTGGATTTATCCCTAAGGAATTTTTTGTAAGTGAAATTATTGTCTTGAATGTTTTGTATTGGTTTCCTCAGGATATAAAACTGATGTCCATTTTTATGCGTTGACTATATTTTATCACTTTAATATAATCATGTGTCAATTCTAGTAGTTTTAGGTACTTTTATAAATTTAGTATCTTGTCAAAATGTCAATTCACATATTTCTTTTGTATTGGATTTATTATATTTTTAATCTAATTATGCTGAAAAGGAATTATAGTAATATATTAAATAGAAATATTGGAAATGACCATTCTTTACTTGTCCCTGTTTCTAAAGCACTTTTCAACTTTGTATTGTCAAGTATGACACTAGTTATGGCTTTCATACATGTGCCCTTCCTTAGGGTGAAGTACATTCCTTCAGCGTGTGCTTGTTAATAGTTTTATCATATATCACATCTTTATCAAAATAAAGAATTTTGTCAAATAGTTTTCCACGTTTAGTGGTGGCACATGAGTTTTCTTCATTTTCTGTTACTGTAACATGCAACACATTTTATTTGTGTCCAATGAGCCATTCTTACGTCTTTTACTTCACTTGATTATTGCACAAATTCTAGTTTGTATATGATGAAACTCAGAGCCAAATATTGGAGAAAAGCTGAAATATCAGAGAGAGGAAACAGACCACAGTCAATTCTCACACAGCCAACTTCTCAGGCTGAACAGGGTAAATGCTTTAAGAGTCCTCAGTCTGGCTGGTGGCTCTACAGAATGCCTAAATCTCTGCCTCCTCTTGCTGTAAATATCTTTCCCACCCAATTGTTTCACTTCCAGGTTCAACTCTGCCTCATAGTTCTAGAGTTAGGATTAAAGCTGTGAGCTACTACTGTTTGGTTGTTAGGCCTTGAACTCACAGAAATACAGAAAGATTTCTGTGTCTTGAGTGATGAGATTAAAGGCATGAATCATTACTCTCTGACCTTCATGAATTAACTGTGGGTGATTCTGATACTGTTCTCTGATATTCAAGGCTGGTTTTATTAAATATATATTTTATCACCACACTTGATCATAGTGAATCATCCTTTGGTTTGCAGTACTTTCTGGGGACGTATTTCTCTCATCAGATCAGGGAAATCTGACCCTTTGTCATAGTTTTCACCATGAGCCCAAGATGTCACCATCAATGCTATTACCCTAGAATACATTTCTTCATTACATGTTCTTATCTAGTGCACCATGTCATCCCCACACCCCTTCCAGGAATATGAGTGATTCTGCTAATACAAGAGTAAGATCATGCTCTTCTCATTTAAGAAGTCCTACACAACTTGCTCTCTATTTAATTTTTATTATTTTAGTAATGATCACTAAGTTGGGGTTTTGAATTTCAGATCCTTTGGTAGAATATTATCATGCAGAAAGAAGTTAAACTGCCATAGATATTCATGGCATTGAATATTAGCAAAGTAAGAAAAGTATTACAGATATGGCAGTGGAATATCTACATTAACTAAAGTTAAGATTCCATAGACTGAAATACAGTTTCCTAGTGGCAATTAGGAAGTACATAATAGTTGACTTTTCTTTTAAAGGATAGTTTTCACATAGTGACAGTCTCGTTTAGAAGAGTCTATTTCTAACCTCAAATTGTTATCTTCCATTGAATTCTTTAATTAGAAATAATGCTACAGTGTAGAATTTATATTGATGCTATTTTTTTAGTAAGGCAGACAAAGGCTAAGGGCCAGCTGGGATACATATCACTGGTACAAGTGTTTGAATGGAAGATGCCCAATATCCACTAAGAATGTCAGCACTGGTCCTTTAAAAAATACAAACTGAATCAGAAAACCATTGCAAATAAAATAAACATCACACACAAAATTTGACTAGAGTTTCATTCTATACATCCCCATAAACTTCTGTATCGTTAGAAGAACTATTCCGAGATTCCCAGTGGATTTCCTACTTTTCTGATTGAACATATTTTTTTCTGCTCTTTAAGAATTAGGATAGAAAATAACTTTTTGTATGGAACACTAATATCACAGAAATCAACCCTAGGCACTGTCAGATGGGCTTGTGTGACAATCAAAAGTTTCTGTAAAGCAAAGGATATGATCAACAGAATAAACAATCCCATAGAATAAATAGGATAAAACATTTATTAGCTACACTACAAGCAAGGGTCTAACAGTGTGAAATTAATAAGAATTATAGAAATTAAGCACCAAGTAAATAAAACTGCCAATCAATCAGCAAGTGGTCAAATGAACTGAATAGACAGTTTTCATAAAAGAAAACACAAATGACCTTAGCCACATGAAATGGTATTTAAAACTACTTGGAGACATGGAGACAGTACTTCATTCAGTATGGCTGTCATAAACAATTTGACAACACACATTGAAAAGGATATGTAGAAAGAAAGGAACCCCGATTCACTGTCAGTGGGGATACAAAATAATGCATCCATTCTAGAAGTTAGTTGGAAGATTTCTCAAATATTTGAAAACAGAAATACTGTATGACAACTCTTTTTCTCTGAGGCACATACCCCTCAAATTATGTAACCAAACAAGTATTTTCACCCCTGTGTTAATTGTTACTTTTACTGGCTATATCAAAGTATTGGGATCAAACTATTTCTATCAACAGATGACTCAACAATGAAAATTTGATACTGTTGAGCCCTAAAGAAAATGAAATTACAAAATCAGCATAAAAATGGATGGACTTAGTACTTATGATACTAAACAAGGCCAACCAACCTTATAAAATCCATAAGTGGACATGTGACCACATTATAAAATGTGGAAAAGAGAGTAATAAAACGTATTGGGGCTAAGAGAGAGGACTGAACATATGTAATAAACATGAGTTATAAAACAGAATATGAAGTAAATTGTTTTCTAGTTCTAACTTTGCCATGGACTTTTTATTTTGAGTGGTGGATGAGTGTAGAATTGGTTCTAATAGGCATTACATTCTTTCTATTTTCTTTTAGGAACCTATATAGTATCAGTTCATGAAATAGGAGTACATATATTTCAACTAAAAAAACAATACATATGAATAATATATAATAATTCAGATTGTGGAAAAGCATCCATGAATGCTGTCAACTGAAAAGACAGTAAGGCAGAAATGAATGAACAAAGAAAGACTATCTTTTTTTGTAGAAAATGTAATATAATTGTACATTTACTTAAAAAATATAGCCTATTGAAATGAGAACTTTCTTTATTCCCCCACTGAATATAAATATATAAATATTTTGCAGAATGTTTCACAATGTTGTCCAAAATGCTTTCTGGTCTCAGGTTTCAATAGAAAAAAAAATCAAGAAAAGCAATTATAGAGTAGGCCATGTTCCTCTCCCATTCAGACTGCAATTATTCATCTCCTTCCACATATCAGGGAATGAAGTACTGCTTGTGATAGTAGTTAATTACTTTAGATAATAAGTTTTAGGTAGCCTAATAAGACTTGTAGTTCAAAAATTGGTTTACCTTTAAAATAAAACTGAGCAAAGTTGCCACGAATCCCCTGTTATCCCAGATAGCAGTGCTAAAGCAAGATAAATAGGCACAGGAGTTAAGTCTAAGTAATTATTTGTCAAATGATAAGATTTCTTTTCTTCCTTCTTATTTCTAGTCTAACAGTCTGGTGATTTGCAGTTTTCAGAGGTGGTGTGGAACCATTTCTACTCACCATGTGCTATTCTGTTTGCCACCATCCTAGACCTGAGGTTGGAACTATTTGCCCTCCAGTTACAATTAAATCAGGATTTTTATGACCGTTGTGGTAAATAATATGTAGTAGATGAAGTATTGTATAAATTTTAAACCCAATCCAGACAAATAGCCTCTCTCTCTCTCTCTCTCTCTCTCTCTCTCTCTCTCTCTCTCTCTCTCTCTCTCTCTCTCTTCCTTTTTTCTCCTCTTCTTATGCATAACCCAATAGTTTCAGGTCTCATTTAGACTCTTTACTAATATTTGTAGCTAAGAATTCTAGTGATTGATATCTCTTATTTCCAGACACATGTGCTAATAAGTCTTCATATAATTGCAGACTCAGGCTCTGAAGTATTTGACTGATACTCAGTAGAAGAGATACAAGTTATTTCTACAGGGTCTTTGAAATTGCATATTCTAGGAAAATAAAACATTGTCAGAGTTGTTAAGATTTGATCTGATTTGCTTTTATGACGTTGGCCAAATAAAAATAATTTGATATCCAGAACCAAGATCATAAACTCATTATTTTGCATATGATATTGTGAATTCATTTATTGACTTTCCTACTTCTGTTGACATCCACAAAGAATGAGGCAAAAGTCTCTAAAGAACTATCCCCTATCTTTAAGCTTATACTAGATTAATAAAATACAGGTGCCGTTTTGTGAGATGTGAGTGTTAACACTGAAAGATTTTAACAATACATCTCTAGATGGAAACACCTTGGACTGACTTCTTGGATCCCACTCCCCCTAGAGGAACACCTGACTCAGTCTTGATGTTTCGGGGAGAAAAATGGATGTGCCAGGAGTGGAGGCTGAACTAAGCAATATTGGGACCTTGGGACCTTGGGACCTTCTGCCCATGCTGGGGTGGTGGGAAGATGTGGAGAAGAGAGAATGCCCTGATGTGGTGGGAGGGGGAAGGGACCTTGAATAAGGATATACAAGGATAGAAATGTGACTTCTTTAGTCACAATAATAAAAAAAGATGAAAAAAAAAGAAAAGAAAAAGGGGGGGGAAAACAAGGACAGATCAACAAAGAGTATATGCCATAACTATCATAGTCTACAAAGAGAGGTACAAACTTATACACAGTATGCCATATTAGGGGGATCTCTCTTCTGACATAACACCAGAGGTTATGTTCCTCCGAGTTCCCAGAGGATTCTTTGTTTACCGAAGCAATTACATGTGTGTTTGTGGTGAGGGGACCATGTCACTAAAATGTTCAGTTCTACTTTTCCATCTAACTAAGGCTTATGGTGAACTCTTTTATTACAGAGCTATTATCTGAGATAAAAGGCAGATTATAGAATTTTCAAACAATAGAGGAGAGCTGTGGAGGGATAACTTAGACAATCCAGCTATATACAATTGTGATCAGATGTAGGGTCATTGGTAAAGAGAAAGGGAGTGTTTCTCACATATAGTGGGTTGTAGAGATAGTTTATGGACCATAGATCCCTTAGGAGAAAGATAGATGGTAGGTAGTCAAGAGTGCAAATTAATATGAATCAACAAAAGTAATAAAGGATGTCATGATCAGAAGGTTATGTCTTCTGGCATAGGCCCCAAATTTAACCAGAAAATGGTTGGTTATTCTCATAAAATTCCTGCTACTATTGCACCAATGGACAGAAGTTGCCTAAGCAGTTGTTATCTTAATGCTTGTCAATCTTAATCACACTCTATTTACAAAAGCATAGTTAAAGACTCAATTGAGTTATAAAATTCTATTCTATGACCTCTATAGCTGTTGCTTTTATTTCTTTCTACTTTACATGGGAGTGTGTGTGTGTGTGTGTGTGTGTGTATGTGTGTATTCTCATGTAGTTATTTCTCTGATAAATATGAGTTATTTATTAAAAACCTATATTTTTTATCTTAAAAATTAATTTTATTTTTATGAATATGTATGTTTTATCTGCATATAACTCTGTCCCACATGTATGGCTGGTTCTCATGGAGATCAAGGGGTAACTAGGATTACATGTGATTGTGAGTCATCATGTAGATACTGGAAAAAACTTAGGTCCCCTAGAAGACCACCCAGTGCTCTTAATTCTCCAGGCCCCAAATCTAGTTTTAACTGTTCTCAAAATTTAAATAAAGCCTGTGCAAGACTATATTATTTATAAAAGATCAGCAAGAACTTGCTGTATCAATTATTCAAAGGTATTCAAATATACTGTTATTTCTCTTCATCTGTTTTTACATCTTGCTTTATTTAAACCTTATATTTGAGAATGTTCTTTCTTCCACACTATTTCTCTTACCACATATCTTCAGTACCAATCAATGAATAAGTAGGAGAATAAAGTTTGGATTATGTTTCCTCCCCACATTTTATTATCTTCTGAACTTTATTATAAATTAATTAGATTTATGTATATTGCCCCAGATGTAGAGTCCACTGAATCCTTACTTTTATTAAATCTCTATACATGATCAAACCAACCTTATCTCTCAGTTAGTTCTTTAAAAATTGTTGTCTCATCTATGGACGTTTAGATAAAATATATGATATATTGCATTGGAGAGTGATAAACTAGAAGGAAGTGAAGACTTGTTCTACTTTAGAGTGATACATTTGCTACCTTTATCTGACACAGTCCATCTCTATTCTAGTCTCCCTGGGGTTAGTTAATCTAGAGGCTCTTCTCTAAATCTCAGTTAGTGTCAAAGGGCTTGATTCTTCGCAAGCCTTAATGGACCCTCTTATCTTGGATTTAATTGTGAATTGTCTTACTTGCAGCTCATATCAAAGGGTCTTCCCCTTTAATTTCTTTGATTTTGTGTATTATATTATAATTACATCATTTCTCCCTTACCTTCTCTCCCTCTAAACACTTATTTCATATATCTTTCTGTCTATGTTAGGATTACCACGGTTATGACGAAATACCTTAATCAAAGCAAGTTAGGGAGAAATGAGTTTATTTGACTTGAAAGTCCACCTCTTAGTCCATCATTGAAGACATCAGGATAGGAACACAAAGAGAGCAGAAACCAGGAGTTGATGCAGAAGTCATGGGCAGGTACTGTTTACTGGCTTGCTTATCATGGCTTGATCAGCTTGCTGTCTTATAAAACCCAGGACCACCAGTTCAGGGATGGCACCACCCACCATGGGCTCTGCCCTCCTCCATCAATCACCAATTAAAATACCCAATAGCCAGATCTTATGGAGGCATTTTTTCAATTGAGGTTTCTTCCTTTCAGAAATCACCAGCTTGTGCCAAGCTGACATAGGCATCCTGTGGCATCCTCTTTGCTTTCTTTCAAATTGTTGCCCTTCTTTCTTCCATTAATCTCTGTTTATATACATACATGTATATGCAATTATATATATTCTTTTAATAATAAGTATAACACCATTTAATTCATATAATATACTAAAATTGTGTGTATATGTATGTTTTCAGAGTCGACCACTCAGTATTGGACAAGTTGTAGGTATTTATATCATAATTATGTAATAATTATGTTAAGAAATACTTTTCCCCTAGGAAAGAACATTCCATGGAGAAGACTATTTCTCTCACTTTCAGCTTTCCTGAGTTGCCTGTAGCTCTTTGTGTAGGACTGGGGCCTTGTGAGTTTTCCCACACTTACTTAGGCATATATGTGTCTTCCTTGTTTAGTTCATGTTTAGGAAGTACAATTATTACATGAACAAACATCCCTACCACAATGCAACACCCTTGCTTATTTTAAATCTATTTGCTACTTAACCTCCCTTAAATACTTCAGGTCAGAATGCAGTTTGGGACACACATTTCCACATGTTCAAATCTATATGCTCCTTGACAAAGGGCTTCGATGAAAACTCTTGTTCTCTTTCTTTCTGTCACTCTTGTTACAGGAATTAGGTAGATGGATTTTGTGCAAGGTGTATGTTACCTTTGTCAGTTATATTCTTAATGGCATTGGCCTAGAATGAGTTTGTGTTTTTTTGATATTATATTAGATGGCTAAGGACACCAAATAATTTCTTATAATTCTGGGGGTTTAGAAGCCCAGATTCAAGGTTTAGACTGGTTAGCTACTTTTGAGTCCTTTCTCCTTGGCTTGCAGTTAGCTACCTTTGTCTTGTAGCCTGTATCTCTTCTTCTTCCTCAGGATCTTGGATGCATTGGTCCATGAGTTTGGAGGAAGCAGAATCCAGAAGCAGGGTTTGGATGCCTGTGGATATGATGGAGATAGGCCACCTCCCCAGGAGATAACTTCAGTGAATCAGTTCAACCATATTTCAGAGTATAGGAAATATATAAGCCTTCGGACAAACCCTAATTTGCATTAAGTGACAATAAGGCTTTGTATGTGGCAGTAGGGTCCTATAGCAAAGCTCCTAGCACACATCTTGATTACCATATATACAACAAGGGAGGTTTCCAACAGGAAACTGTGCCAAGGGTCACACCAGAGATAAATCGGGCATCTAGGCTTAGAGACAGCTTTTAGATAAGGTTAATCCTTCTGGCCCAGAGATGTTCCCTAAATAAGGGCAAGGAAAGAGCAGGAAGCCATTGTTGATGGAGTCAAAGTGGGTAGGGAATCCTCCATGTTGCTGGAATTAGAGAAAGCTGCCAGACTATGGTAGAGTACCACATCTAATCAGCAGAGCCTCCCTAAAGTAGTCTTTCTTTTGTGGACAATGTGTATATGTGTGTAAATATGTAAATATGTGTATAATTCTTCTTTTCTTAAAAGGAATTTCAATTTCAGTAAAGATTTATCTTATATCTTTTTAGTTACCTCTAAACTCAGTGGAGACACACATTCTGAGGTACTGTGTATTAGATTCCCAGTATATGATAGTTTTCTTTTTCATATTTATCACCTTTGGCCACGGCAGTTCCTAATTCTGATCGTCCCATATTTTTTATTCTCCTCCACAAAACACTCCTGTTCTGTTTTTATCAACACATCTTTAGAAGATATATCATTCAGCCTGTGACATAACATCTGTACTACCATACTGTTGTTACCTAGCAATTCTTACATGCCAGCTCTTCCAGAGACTGTGTGATCTCCTGGAAAGCAGTTCATCTCTATTGGAAAACAAATGAAGCAGTTTCTTTTAATACGTGGAAGGTGTTGTTATTTTTTAGCCTAGCTTGATTTTTTGCAAATGATTTATCTAATTTGCTGGCCTCTACTACAATCTGACCAAATAAATTGCTAATTCAAAATTACAAATTTCTTGCTTCCCTTGGATCCTAAGGAATGTTCAGTCACTTAGATTTCAACTCTAAGCACATCTATACAGTTCATAAAATCTCTTAAAACTAGTGACAGTCTACATTTTTACTTCTGGCCCTATTTGTTTAAAATGTTTTCTGCTTCAAGCTGTTCTTATTCATACTTGAAACATATTCTTTAAATTTTTCAGTGGGAATGAATAGCTTGGGTGTAGATCATCAGACTAAATATAAGATGTTACTAACGACATAATGAGAATCAAAGACAGCATGGAAATTTTGAATGTTTGGAAATATTGATCTAAAATGTTGTATATTCATTTATGACAAGCTTATGAAATTTATAGCTGCATTTCATTATGTATGTATATACTGATATACAGACCCAGGGAAGGTTTTAATAGTATTTAGCCACAATAAGTTCTAGAAATAGTGTACTTTTGTTACATAGTTAAGGGAAGTACCAGAGTTGTGATGTTTTATCACAGCTCTGAGACTGACTATTCTTGATGATAAATTTTAGATGATAGATTTTTCAGGAAATTAAAATACCCAGGAGTGGATATCAAGGGCCATCTGAAGGAGCCCCATTATTGACATTGGAAAAGTGAAAGCTTGCAATGCTATATAATTTAATTGGACTCTTCTGACAGGCTGACCATTTGCCAATGGCTATGCTATGGAACATAACATGATGTGCTGTAAATTTCCTATATATCTCCCTGGTTGCTTAGAACAGTTGTGACAGTTTTTAATTTGTTTAAAATGTCCTTTGTCCTGGGATTTTATTTTAAAAATATCATTGACAAGAAAATAATAGAGGAAGGTATGCCCAGGCAGTGATCAGGAACCTGAGTATTTAAACTTCATATGAGAACTAAAAGTAGCTTTGCATGTGTTCTTATTTTGATTTTTAATCCAAATGAAGAGATTCTTTTAAAATTTACTCTATATATAGTATTAAGAGTGAAAACTAAGCAGGGCAAATAATCAAATAAAACAGTGGATTTACCATTAATAGCCTTGCGTTTCCTGGAGCCATGCCAGTTGAGGATTTTGAGTCATGGTTAAGGCAGGATTTTATTTCCCTGATGTCTTCAGTAAAACAAAGGTGGTTCTCCAGATCACTAATTCGTTGTTTTGGCCAACAAGACATTGGTGTGTATAATATTACACACACAAACAAACAAATAAATAAACAACACTATAAACAGTTTATTTCAGACAAGGGCTACTTTGAGGCTAAAAGAAATTGGGAAGATTTTTATAATACTGCTTGTTAATTCCTGCTTCATCGGCAAGAAGAAACCATGTATAGCCTTATCTTTTAGACAATTCAAGATTAAATGAATCTGCATTTATTTTGCCAACTATAAACTCTTCTATAATTATAAAATAGGACCAACAATTCAAGTTTGAGTTTTAACTTAGTTCATTGTTACTACATTTGATGTAAGTGAAAAGAAGATGTACATTATCTTTTGCCTTGACATCTTCACAAGGTTGTTCTTCTAGAGGTCATGAAGGACACCATCACCCTATGCTGGGGGACTTGTGATTATGGGATTTCATTTTCATGTGATGATGTTATTCCTTTCATTCCAACATACCACTATATCAAATACCTATTCTAAGATCAAAATTGTGCCATATCATTGAAAGATGCAAAAGAGTGAAATAATAGATTTTTTTCAGAGCAAAACATTAAATGGAATGTGGGAAAGCTTAGAGGAAAGAAAGTAAAGTGGGGAAATAATTTAATTCCATTTTAATTAAATGTAATTTTAAAATTAACAATACCAGAAGCTTTGAAAAGAAATAGTAAATGCACAAATGCAATTATAGTAAACTAATGAGAACTTGGATATTTACAAGCCAAAATAAAAACATCAGTTTGATAGTATAAGTTTGGAGGAGGTAGGAAAAATCTCAATGTAAAGTAAAACTTTAAGGGAAAGGTGATTTATAAATAGCATATAATTGATCAGAGTAGATAGGAATAAATTTTTAAGTAGTTTGAATTTAAAAGCAGCAAATAATACATGTCATTGAAAACTTCATAGTAAAATAAAAGAATCAGTTCACTTTCACAAAATCTATGTTAATCAGTCATGATATGGATATGGTCTGTGATACTCATGTTATGGGATGTCATAATATAGAAAATACACAAAGGAACTGCAGTCTCATCTCTAATATCTGAGTCCTAGTAGTAGTAGCAAAAAGAAATATAATATAATATATATGCAATTGACAGTCATATTTATATTCATTCAGAGGTAAAGAAGATAATTCCTCACCTTTAGGGTGTACACAATATTGTGGCATCTCTGTTTATAAGAAAATGTACTACTTACAGTAAAATGGCTAAGTATAAAGCATGAAACAATGCAGTCTACCATTTAGCAGGATTTATAAAATACTTCAGTGGAAGAGATGAGTCCTGATTAAGACTTAAATTAAGGAGTACAATTTACATTTCATACTGTGAAGTAAAATAATAGGCAAAGGAATTGGTTTGTGAAAATGCAGAGAAACATTCATTATTTATAAATTTAGAGGGATTTGGATTTGGGAATTTGGAAAATAATAAAAAGTAGAGAAGGAGTAGTAGAATAGATTACTACAGAATTAGAGCTCATTTTCTTGTGTACAGTGAACTTTGAGACACATACTTAAGCTTGGGAGGAGAGCCATTATGCTTGCATGTCAGGGAGAGGATTCTTTGGGCATTGAATTAAACACACTAAGTATGCTTCAGTGGAGAGTTATAATCCTCAGCTAGGTCACCATTCCAAAAATCCAAATAAAAGACAGTGGAGGTTGAGTCAACATGCTTCCATATGTAGGGACAGAAAATTGTTTTATGAAACTTATTTACAAAATAAAAATTCTAGGACATGGTCATTACTTACAGTGGTAATGGCAATGACCACAAGAATATGTAAAGTTTATTGAAGAGTTGTCACTAGTGACTGGCTGCGTATTCACATGTAACATAAAAACTGATATTTTTAATTCCCTTAAATTGTCCCCTGTCCTAATGTGCTCTAGCTTGGCAATCAGCATTGGTTTTTACCTAAAAGCTGTCGGCAAATGTCATCCTACTTGAAAAGTCCTTTCCTTCTATCCAATATCAAATTCATCATCGAATAATGTGCTCACCTGTCACCACTTCCACAACAATGGCCTTTGTTAAACACACATTTAACCATTTTAATACCTTAATATACTCAGCAACACATAGGAGGAACTCCATTTTATAAACGAAAACATTGGGCTAATTAATTAGAATATCATACTAGCTGTGATTTCATAGGAAAAATATTTTCTGTGTGGTAAGATATGGTGTATTTAAAGACAGTCAGTCATGACTAGAGTAAAAAAATTACTTTCATATTAATCTGAAACAAACACGCATTCATACAGATATATTGTTAATTCTTCCATTAAAATTATGATATAAAATGAAATTCTATAATATTTTACTTTAATACTTTAATAACTCAATAAGTAAAATACTATAATATTTTACTTATTATTTATGAAGCATTATCACAAGGATAGTTATTTTTCACATAAAGGGAGACATGCTCTTGTCTAGATATAGAAAGACAGTGAGCCAGAGTGGATAATTTACTGTGCAGTCCTTTGTGTAGGTGTGATAAATGGAGAGAACGGCCGCGTTTGGCTCTTACAGACATAGCGACTCTCCTGAGAAGCCACTTACATACTGTAGAAATTTGGGTCTGGATATGCTAACTAGGTGATGTAATTGACCTTCTGTCTTATGTTTGCATAATTGCAATTCTCATATCAGCTCTTGCTAAGCGTAAGAGTGACACTGAAATTCAGAAACAAGCTAGTCGGTCCCACTTACCTTTTTCCCTGTTGAATTTATTGTAAATTATTGTGGCTAGGTAATGTAAGCAAGCAGAGAAAGAACCTCTTATACACGTAAAAGACATGAAAAGCAATGTGTTGTCTCCAGAACTGCTCAATGCTTATTCAAATCAGAGGTTTCTAAAGGATACATTTCATGTGGAATAAAGGGAAAAGTTTAAAAGCTCAGCCATGGCAATTACAGGGAACATGTTTTCTGTCTCTTCCCATAGCAACACATGCATCTTCTCCTCAATGGCTGCCAGCCTCCTTGTCAGATCAATTACTTTAAAACAATTGTTTTATTTGGAATAGATGCCACAGCCCAAGTGATTGTGCCTTGTCAGTGACACATTCAATTAAAACAGTTCTGAATAGGAGTTCTGGAGGGCCTACTGTGCCTTGTCCAATCTTATCAGTCAAGAAAGAACAACCTCAGAGACTCAGTACCGGCTGGTTCCACGATCAGGTGGCTGGAACATGTTGCACCTTCCCAGGGTTCCTTTGAGTCTCTCATCCCTGTACCTTTTACAGCCAATGACAGGCGCCATCTCAGCAGTGTCTGGGTCTACAGTGCCAAGAAAGCTTATGGCAGTAAATAAGATGGCAGCTGTGACAGTCCTGACAGCTGGCTAGAGCTCAGGGTGGCAGTCTGAGCCGGACTGTGAGCAGTTGGAGTGGCAGTGAGGTATGACCACCATTACTTGTTGGCAGATGACAGTTTCCACACCGCTAGTTACACCACAATGGACCAATGTGCTCACATCATAACTTAGTCAGACAGAACTTTAAACAAACTCCGAATGCCTAGCATTTTCACACCTTCCAAATGCCAGGGAAGCCAAAGACTCTTATTAAAAGAAAAATTCATCAACTTTATAAAATTGGAGAAGAATTTTATTGAATAAAAATAGGAGAGAATTGACTCTTCCTGTGTAAGAGCAAGAATCAATGAAAATAAAACTGATTTTAAAAAATGTTTTCATGTGCTTGTCACCATTTTTAAAAGGAGACTATTGATTGATTCCTATAAATTAGAATATTTTGTTTTGTAATAATTCAATATCTGTGAATTCTTTATGTTTTGTTTTCACAGGCAAATTTTCATATCTCCACCTCTTAATTGGGTTTCCTATATTCTGAACAACTTGATGCTACAAATACTTCTTATCATAGGAGACAATGTTTGAAATGAGCATTAGCAAAACAGGTAAAATGAAAAGAAGCCAGAATATTAAGTAGAGCATATCAGTTTGAGTTCAAAGCCAGGTCGTAACAGATTTCTCAGGTTTTCTCAAGGCAGTGCAGAAAAGAAAGAAAGAAAGAAAGAAAGAAAGAAAGAAAGAAAGAAAGAAAGAAAGAAAGAAAAGAAAAGAAAAGAAAAGAAAAGAAAAAAAAACCCTCTTGCCACTTGGCTCTAGGGTCAGCCAATGTGGGCACACAGGTTTCAAGTCTGGAAATCTGTCACAGATCTGAAGCAAACAGTCATCTTGGTGAATGGAACAGTAGGTTGAGCCTCAGCTGAATTTTGTCACAAAGACAACCCATAAAAATGACATACATTCAGATTGATATTGCTACATTCATATCCTATTCTTTAAGAGAGTTTTGGAGTCAGATTGTCTGAAACAAATTTTTCTAATGTCCAACACCTTAATATATCCATGAACCTAATAAGTAACTATATGACTAATAAAATCATCATATATACCACTTCATATACATTATGATGCCACTCTTGAGAATTTTTAAAATATAAGTTATGTCATTTTTAAAAATTCATTTCAAAACAGCCAATTATAGTTAGGCGGCAATACCTTGGAATCCTTAAAAGTAGGCAAAACAGACACTATGAAAGTACCCAAATCCCTCAAGTTAACACTATCTAAGCATAGATGGAAAGTGTTTTAGATGAATGAGCATTTTAGATAAATATGTTATTAGGATAACTGATGCCAATTGATTTACTCTGTAGCTCACTCTTTATTAATTATTATTATTATTATGAGCAAAGAAGTCACACTTTCTATCCTTGTATATCCTTATTCAAGGTCCCTTCTCCCTCTCGCCACATCAGGTCATTCTTTCTTCTCCACAACTCCCCATCCCCTCCCTGGGCAGGCAGCAGACAATCCCATGGTCCCACTGACCCAATATTGTTTAGTTCAGTCTCCACTCTTGGCAGATCCATGTAGCTCACTCTTAATGCAGCTGGATATAGATATGGGAACTGAAACAGAAAAAAAAGTTAAAAAATTGCCAAGTTAAGTAGTAGAAGTAGGTTTTAAACCAAGGTCTTCTGCTTTGCTGCCCCCAGAAGATTAACTCTGTTGATAAATCATTGGCTCTGCCACTCTAGGTAGTTTTTTTGGCTGATGAAGACTCAAAGGCAGGTTGTAATTGTGTAGATAGTACACACTGCATTGTCAAAATAAAAATCTAAAGCTATGCCTTTTCAGTGATAATATCAATGGAGAGTGGGGTCATAAGTCACTGCTTAGGACTGTGTCTCACTTTCCTTGAGAATCTGGGGTTTATTAACTGAGTGAAATAAAAGAAACTATAGTTGAAAAGAGTAAGTGATGGTTAAAAATTTAAGGTGCAGCCTGCTAACAGAGCAGCAGTAATATATGTTTCAAATATTCATTTTTTTTTAGTTTGCTTTTTATTGTTCTAATAAAGACCATGGCCAGAAGGGATGTGGAGAGGAAAGGGACTGTTTGACTTACACTTCCTGTCATGGTCCACCACTGAGGAAAGTCCAGACAGAAATTCAAGTAAGAACCCAGAAACAGAAACTGAACCAGAGCCCACTGAGAAATGCTTCTCACTGGCTTGATTTCCATGGCTTGCTCCACCGGTCTTATACATTGCAGGACCACCTGTCATGGAGCGATATGGTCCACAGAGATTTGGGTCTCCCCCATCAATCATTACTTAAGATGACACACAGACTTTCCTACAGGCCAATCTGATAGCAGTATCTGCTCAGCTGTGGTTCTCTCTTTCCAGATAATTCAGATTGTTTCAAGTTGACAAAAACCTAGCCAGTATCTCACATTTCTTATCTCCACTGTCTACTTGTTCATGGAGGTGAAAGCTCCATTTCTTTACCTTTGCATTAGTTCCTCTGTAATATAGGAGGAAGGAATGTCGGAAGGGTGTCAAGGAAATCTCATTCTCTACTATGAGGAATGTTTCCTTAGCAAAATCTAATGTGAGAGATTGTTCTTGTGTATTTTGAGCTACTAATCAGATGAGTGACCAGAGCCATCAGAAAACTACTACATGCTCTTGCAAAACGGCAAATATTTTCTGAAAATAAAATCTATTTGTTACAATACTGTTACTAGCTATACATCTTGAGAGAGATGCTGTGAGCTTCAGCCGAGAGAGCAGACACCAGCAGATATGAAGAAAGACGACAACAATGAAGCTCTGGGAAAAGATACCAAGCCACATGGTAAAACTAGTAAAGATTCATGGGTTAGTTTAAGAGTAAGAGCTAGCTAGCAATATGCTTGAGCCATAGGCCAAGCAGCATGAAATTAATACAAGACTTTGTGTGATTATTTGAGACCGAGCAGTTGTAGGTGGTCTTTTTGGGACATCTAATCTGGATCTTGTGGTTAGTCTGGGCCAGAAGAAACTTAATACTACAAATGGCATATATATATGTGTATATATAAATATATATATAGTGTCTAGTTCAAACAATCACTTTATTATTAAATAAAAATTAATCTTGATATGTAGTTCTAATGTAAAGTTTTAGTAAAACTAAAGTAAAATCTTTCAGTAAAAGATTATTTGGAGAGGCAATAATAATTTATGAAGAAAATATCAAAGTTCAGATGGTAATTACTTATAATTGTAATTGCTTATAGGATTCCTTGATGACCTCAGAAATTTATAACATGAATAAACAGATAATAAAAGATATTTATGGATAGTAAAGCGATATTTGCACATTTGAAACCTTACAGCAGTGAATTTGACCTCTGAGAAGTCTTGTCATGGGAGCAAAATGTCTTCCTGAGCTCAGCTGGAGATCAGTGTATGCCCCCAAGCACGATTATAATCTTAACACTGAGAGGTCCTAATGAAATGAGTTTGGTGGTCTCAGCCTATATATTTTGAGGTGCACTGGTGCATGCCTTGGAATCTATCTTCATGGACTGTCTGGAAAATAGCACAGAATATTTCTGAGATTATGATGTAATGCTTAGTCTCCACTCCGTAACTACTATTTTCCCCATATCATGGACCTCTCAAAATTCAGCCCAGAAGGGAGAAATGATTTCTTAATGACAGCCTACATTATTGATGGGGCAATAGCAGGGCAAAAAGATAACCCTGGGTGTCTTGTTTGCCAGTTGATTAAGCAGAGTGAGTACATTCCCTAGGGAAAACACACTGCGAAAATCCAGTTATCCTCTTTGCCTCTCTAATAACAACATTGCAAAATGTGAGCCACACCCACCTTATCTCCTCAAATCTTTAGTAGAATTGAACTCTTAAAAAGCTATAAATGATGGCAAAAAATGGAAGGGTATACCCTCCATTTGGGTCAACAAAACAATATTAAACATATAAGTCAATGGGATGACAAATTTTTCTCAGAAGCCTGTCATGAGGACAAAGCAGCTTTTCTCAATGATCTCTCTTGTATTTTAGGTAAGAAATTGTTACATATCTGGGAAGGATAGGACACTGATATTTTTAGTACACTGAATTGAAATGAAATATTTAGAAGTGCATCAATCTCTTGGGAGCATTAAAGATTAAAAGCTATAGAATCTGAGGGATTATTCTATTAAAGTTCTACCTTCTGCATGTCACTCATTGTCACTCATTCACATAAACAAGGCAAGTCAAGCTGTAGCTGCCCAGTCTTCTACATTAATCTTGGAATATGTCCAGCAATGCCTAACAGTTTATTCTCTCCTAGTAGAAAGATATTTAATTTCTCTTAAGTCTATGGTGTGATGACAGAAACCAATTTAGATTGTCCTTCTGCTACATTACTTGGGATGCAAATGATGGGCAAACTTCTGCCACAAGTTTTATTTATTTATTTATTTTTAGAACTTAAACATTTTGTATTTCTTGCTTCTTTGAACATGAGTGCCAGGCTGACAAATAGCTTACACTCTCTGCATTTAGCTTCTCTAAATGGAACTCATTTTTTTTTTCTGTTGTTGGTTTGAAACCACCGGAGATATACAAACCATTTTATTTTTTCTATTGTTCAACTAAGAGTACAAGGAAGACTCCAAATAATTTGCATTTTATAGAATAAAGTTAATGGGTAATGTACAGGACAATTTTAGTGGCGCAAAGGAACTGTGAAACAGGGGCACATATAATTTAGGAATATAGAGTAAACTTGCAACTTTTTAAAATTTTTTTCTCATTGAGTAGCATTGGTACCTACGCCTTGTATCTTATAGAGAAATCAAATTATAAAGTGATCTCGATGTTAGTGACACCTTAGAAAATTCCCATTACTTATCCACATTCTGATGTTATCTGCACACACCATTGCTGTTTACTTATTACTTTTAAAATAAGTAATGTTGGATTTTAAAAAATGGCCTGTGGCTTCAGCAATTCTCTTTCTGCTTAATGCAAAAATCTCAGACATGACTAAAGTAGAAAAGGGAGATGAATTATTTAGCTTACAGAAGAGAAGGCTAAGTGGGTTTGAGAATCATGAAGGAAATTTAATAATAGTCTTTGTGTAAGGAACAGATATAGTACAAAGATTGATTGCTAGATATTCTCTACAGTTACTGAGCTCATCGTAAAGGGAAATAAAATAGGAAGAACCTAGAGTAGCAACGAGGAGACATTTCCTGATGTCAAAGATTGTTGATTATGAATGGCTTCAGTTCATCATTCAATATTTATTGCATTTCTAGTATACAAGGCTGTATTCACTCAGGGTGGAATGGCTTAGTCCAGGGCCTTTTAAGAATATATTTACATTTGTCTGAATTGATTGAGCTGCTCATGTTTGGAGACAGAGCAAGAGATTAGAAGCTTTATGGTCTTATGATTCCTTGAAAGACACAGAAGAAAAGGGTAATGTTGATATACATGTTCATACTAAAGTAACATGGGATTCTTTACACACATCTCCAGAAGCACAGGAAATACACCAAACTTTGCTAGAAATACCACCACAGATACAGTCTGTAGGCATCAGCAAAGCAGTCTGGTGACAAATTACTGCATTATTACAATGATAGGAAATTACAAGTTTGTAGATTACAACCAAAATTTCTACACAATTTTTAACCAGTTAGAGACTAAAGGATTTTCTGCAGTTCAGACAACACCGGGAGAAGTTGAAGGTTAGAATTACAATGTAATGACCAAGAGAAATAGTGCTTTTTTCAGGTTGATATGTAAATCAACTGTGCTGGATTGCAAATTTCAGTCTTACTAATGAGCGGACACCCAAGCTGATCATGGATAACAGAGGGTTGTTAGAAAAGATGTAGCTGCATAGTCACAATGATTCGCAAATTCTTTACTGCACATAGTAACAACACACTACTACTACTACTACACATAGAAACAACAATCATCTGTTCTCCAATAGAAACTCTTAAGTGATTTTCATCAAGATACTTCATTGGTTTTCCAGGCCCAACAACTTCTACAGGACTCCTTTCTGATTGGACTAATGTCTCACTGGGAGCCACTCTGAAGCAATGCTACTAATATACTTTTAGATTTTTATGCCAGGCTTTTGGAGCTTGATCTGGGATGAGCTAATGCCTGTGAGTCTGGTATTCATAAGATGCCCTTACCATAACTATAGTAATCATATTTTACTAAGTATGGGGTATGTTTGTGCTCCTAGAGAGCCTTTACCACTCCCCTGAGGCTTCTGTATAGGCTAAAGTCCTCTACAACTCTGGGGGTTAGCCCTTAGATACAAAGGATGAAGTATCTGTACTACCCTATTTATCTTTCAGAGAGCACTTTGAAGTTGATTGATGCAAATACTTTATTAAGTAGTTTGGCCTAGAATGAACTATTCCATCTGTCTCTATTCAGGCTGCAAGCAATACATCAGTATCCCCCTATATTTGGGTGATTTTAACTTGCTTAGACATTCTGGAGTTTATCTACATGCTGGAGTTAATTTAATCAGTTGCTTGCTTGAGTTTTCTATACTCAATAATCTTCTTCCAAGGGGATACTTCTCCTACTTAGCCAATTCACCATCTTTTCTAAGTGTATGCCAAGCCACTATTCACCTTCTAAATTATGTCACTTATTTTGTTATTTATTTTGTTATATTTCTTACCATGAAATTAGTTGCATTGAATTATTCTTAACAAAAATATTTCTGGCATATCATCTTCACAACAATTATGGGGTTTTTTTTTTGCAGAAATAAGAGATATCCAATAATCTTTCTTAAACTAATATGTGGAAAACAATCAAACAATATTTTAGTGAATTTTTATAAGATTTATTTTAAAATTGGTCAAGCCTTGGCACTAAAGTTACGAACATTGAGTTATTGTCTGGCCTGTTTGGCTAGAAGTCTGGACCTGCAGTTCCACACTGCTTAGCCCTAAATAATCACACAAAGGCTTATGTTAGTTACAAACTGTTTGGCTAATCACTTAGGCAACTACCAACTAGCTCTTATAACTTATTTCAACCTATTTTCATTAATCTATGTATTTCAACATGGCTAGAGGCTTACCAGTACTTCCACATCTTGCTTCTTGGACAGAAGCCTGCAGCATCTCCCTTGAATTTGCCCGTCCTTCTTTACATATGCTTGGAATTCCCTCCAGCCTCTAAGTTGCTTTGCCATAGGCCAAAACAGTACCTTTATTATTCAATGGTAATCCAAGAGTGCACAGAGAGACATTACACACCAATTTCTTCTTTTTAATTTGTTGTAACACATAAAATTCCAATTAAAACTCTAAAAGGAATAACGCATGATTTCTGTCACTTCATTTCTTTTCTGTCTAGACTAGGTACTTAATGCAAGAGAATATTAATGTTAGAATCCATGAGAAGTCCCATAAAAGACCACTAGACCTATATGCAGGCAACAAAAGTGTTTAATTTATTGAGAATATAAATTCCAGCATGCTAGTGTCAAACCATCTAACAAAGTGACAAATGGTGACCCCAAACAAAGGTCAAAGTCTCTTTTCAAGCAGCCATAGGGGAATTCTGGCTGTGGTTATGTGTATACTTTGAAGTTTTCGGTATATACTCTTTATAACAAAGGTATCATTTTATGATTGGCTCATTGCATCTGGTCAGTAACTGTGGCTGCTTTCCCAGAGTTCTGTTTGATTAAAAATAGGAAGAACAATTCCTTCTTGTGGCCAGGTAGGATCTTGATTGGCTGAACATAATTCCTGAGGATCTGATTGAAGCCTGACATGAGTCAACATAAAATGGTCGGGTAATATACAACACAGGTCTTAACAAACTGGCTCCTGGTTAAAAAAAAAAATAAACAACCGGACTTGTTAGGGTCAGTCCTTAATAATAGGAAGTGGCTGCTTCAATTAACAAAGACTATTCATATAATTTTTTTCTTTTGCCATTTTTTATATCTTTTATTTAGGTGTTTCATTTTTAATAGTTTTGTGGTTAGACTTTTATGTGTATGTGTTTAAGTGAATGTTTAAATTACTTGAGGAACCTACTGAAATTTATAAATAATTTACAATTCTTTACTTAATAAAAGTTTTGATGATACAATAGTATTTGGGCCCGAGATTTGAGGACATAGTCTCCAGGCTCTACTCTTGCTAGACTGAGATTTTAACTCTAGAAAGACTGTTCCATTCCTGAAGTGAGAAACTAACCACATCTAGATGACATGTACATCTCTTGATAACTTTGAGGTCAAGATTGGGCACCATTTGCACATATCCCCACCTCATTTTAAAGTAGAGAAAGTATTTCTTTTGTATTCAACAAAATAATATTATTTTTGAAAGTGTATGCACAATCAATTTAAGTAAATTATGCATAATCTGTGAAGTATATATAAACATTGAACCAGTACTACTAACCTTTATAATACTTGAGCATGTGGCCAAATGGCCAAGCCAGTTCTTTATTGATTTCTTGTCAATCATTATATTCATATTTTATTGCTCCATTTTACTTCATTGTTCAGAATTACTCACTTCAGGCATAATTTATGAGTCCTTCTTGCTGGTCCTAAATGGATACAATATCATTTTACAGATATATTTCATACTACATGGAAGGCTTAATATAGTTTCTCAACATTTGATTACTTCATAATGTCATATTTTTGGATTAATGGTATATTGTGTCCTATTTCACCAAGTTATAATGAGAGTCTAATAAAATTATGGCTGGTTAAAGTTATAATTTTAGTATCTTAAATAACTAAGATAACATATAACTAAAAGTTACACTTTTCTAGTAGTTGAACCTTATATAAGCATTCCATATTAAAGTGATGTCACTGTCAAAGAGTGTGATTTAGTAGAAAATTATATGATCCACAGACAGACATAATATGGAATTGATTTTTCTGGAATCTTTCTGTCTTCATTGCATTTTAAATAGACATATAACTACCTAATTGCATGTTTTAATTTTGCATGAACTTTTTACACTTGAAACCAAGAGATTTTGACAGAGAAAACTTATGAAATCACTGTTTCTTTCCAATTTAGGTCAATTAATTTGCAATGTTATAATATAAATATGAAGAGCAATTTCAGGAAAATACATTCTTCAAATGTATAATCAACAGATTCTATGACCACAAAGGAAAAATTATAACAATGGTCTGAATAATATATTAGATACTAAAAGCAACATGAAAAACACTCAGCAAAGACAGAACAGTGTGAAAAATATAGTATGACTGATACAAATATGGCATCTGCCTTTATAACCCAGTAAGTTTCTCTTGAGTCTAGAGAGTCAGTAAGGTCTTGACACAGATCAGTAGGCATGATTGAGTTGCATATATACAAGCCTTTTGACAAGTTACCATATCCTAGTCAGAAATATAAAGTTAGCAAGTTATATTCAATAGATTCCATGGAAAAAAAGAAGTGCATGATGATAAAGAGCATGGCCAGACATTTTAGAGCAGATTGAACTAGAATCTAAAGACAAGGAGGTAGAATTCAGGTTTGCTGTGTGCCATCTGCTCAGACATCCATTAAAGAAAACTTGGGAGGAAATTGAAATTGCCAATCAATAGTATTATCAATGAAATTAGAGTAAAATTGGTTCTTTCCTAAGTCATTTATGTCTTGCTTTTTTCATTGGCTTTAACTTCTTTAGAAAACCTTTGTTATATATCAATATTAGATACTAATTTCATACTAAACTAGATTTCACACTTATGGATGTGTACAAATTGTGTCCAATGTTGAGGCAGAAGCAAACATAATATTCTGTTGAAAGGTATAATAAAGTAATGATACATCTCTTGTACTCCAGTGAAGAGTCATGCATTTCTGTTTTCATGAATCTATGGATACTTTCTTCTCTTTCTTCTTCAGATCATCCACAAGCCCAGCCTAGGCTAGCATTATGTCATATACACTCTTTGACAGCTAGTTACACTGAGGTTACATTTTTCATATAAGTATTTGATCATATTCCAACTATTTTATAAGTAAAATGTTTATTGTTTCCAATGTTAGAGATATTCTGCTTTCAGGAAGGTGTGGTGAAAAAATGTATCAGTCTGATGCCTTTGTAACCACTGCTTAGTAGACAGGCCTTAAACACCAGAGGACTCCTCTAACTCTGCCTGCCAATTGTTTTGTGTATCACCATGCCTAACCCTAACCCTAACCCTAACCCTAACCCTAACCCTAACCCTAACCCTAACCCTTTAGCATGCAACTCCATGCTTAGCCCTTTGTCCCACAGTTCCAGTGTGGATTAATGATATAATCCTCCAGAAAGGTTCTTTCAAGACCTCCTTTATCTTCTCTTTCCTGGTTTTATTTAATATCTCTGTTCTTCATTTCTCCCCATGATTCTCAAAATAATTTGTTAGATTACCTAATATGTCTAACCAGTATTACTATAACAGGCAATACCAGCTTCCAATTATATATTTAGTCCATAAAATGTGCATTGAGAAAGTGATTTCTACAAACATCATTTTCTATAACTTTCACAATATTGCATCTGGAAAAGCACTATTGTGCTTATTTTTACAAACAAAAGGCAGAAGACAGAACAGTTAACATACAGTTAGCAAACATAGCATCCAGGTTATAAAACTAATGATTTAATGTGACGTGTCCCATAATTATTTTCTTTATCTGTTTTTCTTGTGTTCTATAATAGATTATAGTATTGTGAGAATATTTTAAAAGATTCTTTGACTTGGAATTTGAATCATTTCAATGGAGTCTACTATCATACACATAACCACCTGAAAAAGGCTATTCTTTGCAATGTGTCAGAGTAAGCTCTCAATGATATGTAGGATGTGTAGACAACATCTCTCTACTAAACTATTCTAGGCTTAAAATACTACATTCCTTTATGGTGGAGTCATTCCCTCTAACTATGTGCTGTTACAGCTTCCTAGAAAATCCTCCCTCACTGCCTACAAGGTATATCATAATTTCATCATCTCTGCTCTATTACTGTGTTGGGAAATGCTTTCACATATTCCTCTGAACCCAAAGCTAAGCACAGTAGCTATCACATGAGATGTTCAATAAGAGACTGCCCTTATGTGTTGATATGTCCAGTGATTTCCCTTGGATTTGAGTATATGGAATTTGAAAAATACCTAATTCTAATTAGAACTTTTGAAATATTGTAGTTTTGTGTCTTCCTAGTTTTGTCTGTCTTTAATTATACATATTTTTATTGATTGAGGTTTTCAATATTATTATGCATGTTTTACAGTTTGTTTAGGGTGATGCAGAATGCTTCTTGTTAGCAGGTTAAATATTTCCTCATCAAAAAAATCATATTTTTTTCATTATGGAGAATACTGTAATGAACATTAGGGGGAAGATATTTGAATATGCAGTGTTTGTGTATGTGGCATATATGTACATGTATTTGGCAAGTGAATGTGCCAATATATGCACATATGGAAGCAAGATACCAACTTTGTTTATATCACTCTACCCTATTGCATGAATCCTAATTGGTCTTATCAAAAACCAAGAGTCAGATATTGGGGTAAATGCCTAAAGATTAGAGAACCAGAGGAATAAGCCACTACAGAAACTTCTCACCACTACTGAATCCTCAGGCCAAAAGGGGAAGATGCTGTCTCCATAAATCCTCAGGCTGATATCTCTGTCTGAGTCCTCAGTCAAAAGGAAAGGGAAGCACTAAACTTCTGCCTTCTCCATCCTTTCTCTGCTCAGCCATATCACTTCCTGTCTCAACCTTCCTAGTGCTGGGATTAAAGGCCTGTGATAGCACTGCCTGGCTCTGTTATTCTTCTAGACTGAATTAATCTTTTGTCGTCTTGGGTGCCCTTGAACTCACCAAGATCCAGATGGATCTTTGCCTCAGCCTCCAAACTGGTATGATTAATGGTGTGTGTCACCACTGCCTGACCTTTATAGCTAACCCTATGGATGGCTCTGTCCTCTGATCTTCAGAAAATCTTTACTTGTTAGATTATGAGCAATATATTTCCACAATCCCTTTTAGTTTTTGAGATAGTATCATTCTTTGAACTTGGAGATTATTGGCTGAGTAGATTTGCCAGCCAGAAAAGTTCACAAAATCTCTTTGATTCTTTCTCCTAGCACTGGTATTACAAGTACCTGCTTCTATGCCCAGCTCTTTCAGATGAATGCAGGGCACTTAAAATCAAGTCCTTCTTTTTGTGGGTAAGCCATTTACTAACTCAGCTACCCACCTGGTTCCTGCAGGGCAAACTTTATTTATTTATATTCTGCATATCAGTGTGTATATGCATGTTTTCATACATGTGTATGTGTACACAAGTGTATGCAGGTGTGTGTGTGTGTGTGTGTGTGTGTGTGTGTGTGTGTGAATCTGCAGAAGTTTGAAGTTGACTTGAAATATCTTCCATCATTGGTTAAGCAGGTTCTTTCTGCAAGCTAGAGCTTGCTGTTTTTCTTCTTGAATGCCATGTCTAGTGAAACATTTCCGTAGTCCAGGCAAATAATAAAAAAATGGTGTAAATGCTTTGCTTTGGTCAGAACATAGCTGTGGGTTTAGTGAATTGAGGCTTTAGCTTGTGCATAGCTTTACAAAGGGCAAAAGGCGTACAAAGTATAGGCTGGAGGCCACTGCTGTTTTTGTAAATAAAGTTTTAATGTAACAGCCAGCCTCATTCATTTTAACACCCTGTGTGGTTGCTTTTAGAGTTAAAAAGTTAATCCTACAAAGCTGAGAGTACTTTCTCCCTAGCTTTTCAGAGAAGAAATTGCCAGATACATCAGAGAAATATGCTTTTCTGTGTTTGGAATTTTCAATTCCAAAAATATATGTAGAACCGTTTTGCCACATTCTCATCAATGATTAAAATCATGACTGTAGCAAATTCAGTGGAATTTTAGGAGATCAAATGCAGAGGGATACTGGTTCCAAATAGTATCATTGTAAGGAAAGCTAAGATCCAAAACATTTATGCTGAAGATTTTCCCTTTTTCAATGAAATAAGAATGCTTTTGCTTAAAGTCCACTAATGAGTGAGTATATCCCCTGCTTATCCTTCTGGGTTTTTGAGACCTTGCTCAGGAGGATATTCTCCAAATCCATCCATTTGCTTGCAAATCCACTTCTAAGAATTAAATACAATAAATAAATGAGAAAAAAAAAGAATCATGACTGTATTAAAACATTTCACTTTCTCTAGCTAGTCTTTCAACTTTGCCCCTTGAAATCTATTGCCAGATGTAGATACAGAACTCTGCACCAAGAGGACTGGCAGCTTTGAAAGCTGCCCAGAGCTTGCCTATGCTTTGCTTCCAAAAGAACGCTTAGTGACTGCAGGTGATTCCTCTCTTCGGCTAATGAGTTCCGTAGTGATCACACCCTTAGTTTTTTGCAGCGCCAACAAATCTGGGAAAAGCATAAGAACTCTGCTCATCAAACTGCTACACGATCTGTTGGAGCATATCGAATGCTTGCAGATGTTTTGCCCTCTAAGAGCACATTTCAATATACACAAAAGTGCCTTAGAGCAAAATTGAGGTTATTGCATAAAGGTCTGCAGACTTGCTTCTCCAAGGCATTCTGCTGGGGCCGCATGCCAGGTGCAAAGGAGTGATCACATTCCTTCATCTCCCTGTTTCACAATCACATAACGTGAACATGTTATAGGACAGATGATCGTCTTGTAATACAATGTGACCCAATTTGCCAAATAAAAATTGAAAGAAAACAGCAGCTTGTAGGAACACCTAAAATATCTTTTGAGTCATTATCTCTTTAATGAAAACCAGCACTGGACAATTTCAACGCAAATTGTAGTTTAGCATCTCATTAACTGAATAATAGCTTATACACACCATGCATTTCTAAGTACCTGAAGAGCTATAAAAAAATGCACACCAAAATGAATCCACAGTCCATTCTTCTATCCTTCCTCAGATGGCAATTAAGATCTTTCTGCCCTTTATTATTTCATAATTGCAATTTACTTTTTTTAAAAAATCTTCCTCAGATGTTAAGTAGACCAGAATGAGCTTTCCAAGGAGCCCATTTACCACAGTCCTAGGTATTTACATAATTCATCCCACTGTGGCTTATCTGGATATTTGTTTCTCATTTGCCATTTAACTGCAATTTTTTTTCTTGGAGACTTAGGGGGTCTGAAATAAAAGATGCTCTAGCTAACTCTGTATAAGGAAATCCCCCCAGAACATAAATCACTAGTGGGCATCTCCTACTGAAACTAAACAAATTTTGCAACTTTTTATTTGAAACCTAATGAGATCAGAATGTCTCTCTTTTACAGTCCACTTACTGCATCCTCTTCCATAAGTGATATTTTTGTTTTGGTAATCAAGTCATTACTAGGTGGATTACACTTCTTTTGCACAAACCTTGCCTTGTGTTCATCAGTCTGGATCTTTCACCCCAATAAGCCCGGGCTAGTGGGGCTTTTATGACTGATTCCTACCAGGCTTGGATATCTGTAGGCATTTTCCTCCAGTCTCACACTGAGCTTGCAATCAATCCCATCTGTTCTTCACCATTAGGAAATCACAGTGTACCCAAAACCATTCTTCAAGGGAGGTTTCAAACTTTCAAGCCATCATTTTAGATACATAGATGGATGGATATTTTCAAACTATGTTTTGCTCCAAATACTAGAGATATTTCCGTAAGAAATTGTATGGCACTTTTAGGTAAACCTTTGTTGATATAAATCAGGACTTTTATGTCCTATAATCACATATAGACATTGACTAATAACAGTGTGTAGGTATGTAGAAATTATATATGTATACACACAAGCACACACACATACATACACATACATATACCTTACTAATTTGCATATTGTGAAGATTGATGAAAAAGAAATTTTTTTAAAACTTTTTAATTTATTTACTTGCCTTGATATTTGCCTAGAGCTGGAACTACAGACAGTTGTGAGCTGCTATGTGGGTGCTGGGAATTGAACCCCAGTCCTCTGGAAAAGCAGTTAGTGCTCCAACTATTGAACGATTTCTCCAGCCCCAGAAAATGGTTTCTTAAGCAGTCTGTCTTTCTTCATGGAAGAGTATCAGGTTGTGTGATGAACACAGTTAATGGGATTAGTAAAAGGAACAAGTTGTTTTTCCAAATACAATGGACATGATCCAGAAAATCAGATACATTAACATCCTTTGATTTGGGTTTCAAGCAACTATTCATTAACTTAAACACTAATCATGTATTTGGTAGATTGTCAAAGTCAGAATTAATCAGTGCTACATTCTGTGTATCAATATTAAAATATAGCAATTCATAATTTTTGTTTTAGGTAGTATATTATGCATATTTTCAAGTAAATATAAGAACATAAAATTATAAAACCCTACCAAAGATGCCTTCCATATTTTTAATATAATTAAAAATAAAATGCCCTTATAATTTACTCTATAATGTAGAAATAACCTAAGCTGGTACACATCCTTTAAGCACTGACCTATTGTGTGAAAAATATTTTAAATCAATACTTTTCTTGGTACAATGATTTTTTGCATAGTTTTATACACAGTGTGTTTCAATTGTATAAAATTTCGTTATACAATTTATATTATATTAATTGTTAGAAAATTATACTGGTTAATTGTAAACTCACAGGACCTGTAAAACTAAGTTTAATTCAAAATACTAAAGATATTCCATAAGTATTTAATGATATTTCTGTTGGAAATATTTTAAACATTTAATTCTTAGAATTTTTTTTTCAAAAACTCTAAACCTAAAATCACACTATTTACCAAGGCAATACAAGGCATACTATTTTTACAGTATGATTTTCAATTGTTTTTATGGGATTTCCCTTTGGGCAAATGTGTGTGTCTAAATCTATGTTTCTTGAGGATTTTCTCTCTTTTTTTTTTTTTTCGACTCTTTCTTGTGCTATTGTTCTTTGTTTGATTTTTATTTTATCTAATTTTATTATTATTATTAGATGCTTGTTTGTATCCTAATGAGAAAGAGAATGTAAAGTTATAGATCTGTGTGAATGGGGAGAGGGAGGATCTGGGAAGAGTTGAGAGATGGGAAAGCATAATCAAAAGACATTGTATTAAGATCTCTTTTCAATAAAAAAATAAACAAAAAAATCAAAGGAATTCTATAATCTTGAAACACAAATATGGGAACATCTAAAATGTAAAAAGATTCAGAATTCAGACAAATTATATTTCCATAACTTATTAATATCTAAGTAGGTATCTGATATAGGTATTTTGATATATCCTATTAAATATCACACCAAAATCAATTATGTCCTAAGTGTGAAAATTTGCATTGAAAAATAAAAGTGCATAGGTTTCTAGAAAAAAATCCCAAGATAAATTTTTTTAAGAAGCAATTAGCACTACAATTTCCCACAATTCCTTTAGGACAAAGAAAAATATAGGAAAAGAACAGAAATCAAAGGAACATGTAAATTTCTTTTTATCATCTTTCTTTGTTTCAATCCGAGAAAACAGGTTGTGTTGACATTCTCCCATAAGTTTTCATGTTCCAATGAAGAAGAAGAGAACATATTTCAAGTGAGGTTTTTTTCTAGCCTGTCCCATTTTCTCTATTTAAATGTATCAATACGTAAGCATTTGAAATCCCTTACTCTGCATTGCAGCTCTTCAGCTCTTCTCCAGTCTCCAAAGCTTGAAAAAGTTCCATAAGTCATGAAAACTCCTCAATTTTCGGCCTTACGATTTGCCTAACTCTATCAAATTTTATTTCATGATGTATCTTTTCAAACAACATTCATTTTAATTTTAAGGCCAACATTCTAAGCCACATTTATCACCTCACAATACATCAACTACCAGCCTACCCAGGTGTTGTCTATAAATCTTGTATTTATCTGGTTCAACCTGTATGTAACTAACAGCCAGAATCCTTTAAAAACAAAGCCAAACAGTATCATTATCTACTTCAGAGAGAAAATCAGCAGCATGTGCCTTCATGTTTCTTGCCAAACCAAAAATAATTTCTGCTATTATTTCCCTAATGTAATTTTAGTTGGAATTAGACAGGTTTCTACACATTAGGAGTTTCCTGTATATTGAACCTTATTTGGATATGATGTTGAAGGTAAGCTTTTAAGAATTAGAATTTATTACTAAAATATGATAGAATTTTCTTCAAATTGACTTTCTCATGAGAGACAGGGGATGTTCATTGATTCTTCCCACAACTTTATTTTATCACTAATAACTACTTTATCTTTCATTTACTAACTTTCAGGATATAGATGCATTTTAGACTCTTATAAAAAGTAATTAATTAGAACTGGTAAGTTGATCACAGATTAATCTAGTTAGGATCTTTCTTGAGGTTATCAAAATGTAAAACTACTTTTGTTTAGAGGTGACTTGACATTTTATGATAGGGGAAATACTCTTTCCCTAAGTCTTGTACTTTACAGTGTCTGCATGATGCATTAAATACTTTGGATTTAATTGTTTTATACTTAAACAAGTCCTGATGGGTATTTACTCATATATTAGAACTTTAATGAAGGAGCCTAATAAATAAAGTTGAATTGAAAACCAACCAGAGCACATCATATGAACTTTCAGTTTAGACTGACTTCTGTGTACCAAAAACTACACTGTTATTACCCCCATACCCAGAAAGGAAATATTATTTGGATTTTTTATTTGTTTGTTTGTTTCTGGGACAAATTACAGGAGGGAAGCGTCTTTTGGGAGGACATGTCTACTTTGTTTCATGATTTCCAAACATTGCAATCTGTCCTGGTTTGCTATCTATTGCTGTAATAAACATGATGATCAAAAGCTTATTTCAGTTCTAGTCAGGGCAAGAACTCTAGGCAGGATCCTGGAGGAAGGACTGAAGCAGAACATGGAGGAACACTGATTACTGCCTGTTCCTTATGGTTTACTCAGTCAATGATTTTATATAACCAAGAATGACCTGTCCAGAGCACCACTGCCTGCAGTCCTCTAGGGCCTCACATCATCTATTAATCAAACAGTGCCCCCTCAGACTTACCTACAGGGAAATCTGATGGAAGCATTTATTTAACTGTGTTTCTCCCCAGCTGACCAGAGCTTGCATGAGGATGACGAAAAGACTAATCAGTACAGTCTTCTAAAGATGAGCATATGGCAGAGAACTAAGAGTTTAGTTCTTTAGAAGAACTAGGCTTAGTTCTTCACGGTGATGGGAACACATGACAATAGCTTATATGTTACACAAGGTAGATAGAGGAGAAGGAAGAAAGTGGATGAATCTAGAGGCCTTACTGGGGGCTTCAAAACTCTGTCTATAGAGAACAAATCCACTCAGTGATTAATACTCCAAGCCCTCCCTAAACGGCCCCATCCAGCTGAGAAACAGGGCACCAAAATATGCACCTGTATGGGAACATTTCAGATTCAAAGGTATCATTTGGAAATGGGGATTTGTAGATGTAACTGAGTTGGGATGAATTTTAAGCCAATTTCAGAAGGAGACAAGAATGCCAAGTCTTCAGAATTTTGTAGAAAGTTATATCCTCTCAAAACTTAAATTTTAATTCATGGCTTTAAAAATAGGAAACAATAAATTGTCATTTTAAACCTTCTAGTTTATGATACTTTGTGACAGCAATCCTGGAAAATAAACATGCATGTATTAAGTATTAATCTATATACTTTCTTACCTTCTACTTATCTTTCTATATACCATCTATTGATCTACTTTCATAATACAGCAAATATTTTCTACCTATTGAAAACTAATCAATTCATTTATTTATGATAATAATATAAATATTAAGTGAATAAAAATTTGTAAGCCTTTAAGTTTAAAACTTTTAAGGCCTCAGTGTCCTCGTCTAAAACAGGAATATATTTTATGGACAAACAAGATGAAACAAAACAATGCCAGAGACATTGGCAGAAGATCAATGCTTTGTACATGCACAATGTCACACTCATGCATATTTATATCCCACATATTCAGTTTTGTAACAGGTACTATGGACTGTTTATATCTGATTATTTTTGGTCATCAGCAAAGTCTGTCTGGATGAGCACATTTATCTGTCTGTCTGTATTTACATACAAATATCTAAGTAGCTCTGTAGTATAAATTGTTGGTTGCATACCGTTTGCCAGAATTTTGTTGAGAATTTTAGCATCAATATTCATGAGGAAAATTGGTCTGTAATTCTTCTTTATTGTGTCTTTGAGTGGCTTGGGTATTAGGGAAATTGTGGCTGCACAAAATGAATTTGGCAATATCTCTTCAGTTTCTACTGTGTGAAATGGTTTGAGGAGTAATGGTAGTAATTCTCCTTTGAATGTCTGGTACAATTCTGCACTGAAACCATCTGGACCTGAGCTTTTTATCACTCGGGAGGCTTATAATGAGAGCTTCAATTTCCTTTAGGGTTATAGGTCTGTTTAGATAATTAATCTGTTCCTCATTTAATTTTGGTGAATGGTACCTGTCCAAAAAGCTGTCCATTTCTTCTATGTTTTCCATTTTTGTGGAATATAGATTTTCAAAGTACAGCCTGATAATTCTATGCATTTCTTGGGGGTGTGTTGTTATGTTCCCCTTTTCATTTCAGATTTTGTTGATTTGGATACTCTCTCTCTACTTTTTGATCAGTTTGGATAGGACTTATCTATCTTACTGACTTTCTCAAAGAACCAACTCTTTGATTCATTGATTCTTTGTATTGTTCTTTTTGTTTCAATTGTATTGATTTCAGCTCTAAGTTTGATTATTTCCGGACATCTACTTCTTCTAGGTGAGTTCGCTTCTAATTGTTCTAAAGCTTTCAGCTGTGCTGTTAGTTCTCTAGTGTTGGATTTCCCTAGGCTTTTCATATAGGCATCTAGTGCTGTGAATTTTCCTCATAGGACTACTTTAATTGTGTCCCACAAGTTTGGGTATGTTGTGGATTCATTTTCATTAAATTCTAGGAACACTTTAAATTCTTTCTTAACTTCTTCCTTGACCCAAGTCCCTGAAATGCAGGGATGATTCAACATATGAAAAACAGTAAATATCATCCATCATAAACAAACTGAAGGAAAAAAACCCATGCAATCATATCCTTAGATGCTGAAAAAGCCTTTGACAAAATCCAGCACTCTTTTATGATAAAAGTCCTGGAATACAGGGAAAATATTTCAATATAATAAAGGCGATTTACAAGAAGCCTACAGCCATCATCAAACTTAATGGAGAAAAACTCAAAGCAATCCCACTAAAGTCAGGAACTAGACAAGCGTGTCCTCTCTCTCCTTACTATTCAATATAGTTCTCGAAGTTTTAGCTAAAGCAATAAGAGAACAAAAGGAGATTAAGGGGATAAAAATTAGAAAAGAAATGAAACTATCTCTATTTGCAGATGATATGATTGTATACATAAGTGACCCACAAAATTCTACCAGGGAACTTCTACAGCTGATAAACACCTTCAGCAATGTATCAGGATACAAGATAAATTAAAAAAATACAGTAGCCCTCACATACACTAAAGATAAAAGGGCTGAAAAAGAAATAAGGGAAGCATCACCCTTTATAATAGCTGCAAATAGGATTAAATACCTTGGAGTAACTATAACCAAAGAAGTAACAGATCTATTTAACAAAAATTTTAAATCACTGAAGAAAGATATTGAAGAGGATATCAGAAAATGGAAAGATCTCTCATGCTCCTGGATAGGTAGGATCAACATAGTAAAAATGACAATTCTACCAAAAGCAATCTACAGATTCAATGCAATGCCCATCAAAATCCCAACACAATATTTTACAGACCTTGAAAGAACAATACCCAACTTCATTTGGAATAACCAGAAAGCCAGGATTGCCAAAACCATTTTGCTAAACAAAAGAACCTCAGGAGGCATCACCATACCTGACTTAAAATTATACTACAGAGCTACAGTAATAAAAACAGCCTGGTCCTGGCATAAAAACAAACTTGTGGATCAATGGAATCGAATTGAAGATCCAGGCATTAACCCAAAAGCCTAGGAACACCTGATCTTCAACAAAGAGGCCCAAAATATTTAATAGAAAAAAGATAGTATTTTTAACAAATGGTGTTGTCATAGCTGGATGGTAGTGTATAGAAAAATGTAAATAGATCCAAGCCTGTCACCCTGCACAAAACTCAAATCCTAGTGGATCAAAGACCTCAACATAAACTCAGCCACTCTGAAATTGATAGAAAAGAAAGTGGGAAATACCCTCCAACGAATCGGCACAGGCAACCACTTCCTAAATATAACACCAGTAGCACAGTCACTTAGAACAACAATCAATAAGTGGGACCTCCTGAAAGTCAGAAACTTTTGTAAAACCAAGGACACTGTCAATAGGACAAAACAACAGCCTACAGAATGGGAAAAGCTTTTCACCATCCCTACAAGTGACAGAGGACTGTTCTCTAAAATATATAGAGAACTCAAGAAACTAGAGCCCAAAACCTTGAATAACCCAATCAAAAAATGGGGTACAGATCTAAAAAGGGAATTCTCAGCAGAGGAACTACGAATGGCTGAAAGGCACTTGAAAAAGTGCTCAACATCTTTAGCCATCAGAGAAATGCAAATCAAAACAACTTTGAGATACCACCTTACACCTGTCAGATTGGCTAAGAAAAAGACATGATGACATCCCATGCTGGAGAGGTTTCAGAGCAAGGGGAACACTCCTCATTGTTGGTGATGTTGTCAGCTTGTTCAGCCACTTTGGAATGCAATATGGCGGTTTCTCAGAAAACTGGGAATCAATCTCCCCAAGGATCCAGCAATACCACTTCTGGGTGTATACCCTAAAGACGCACATTAACTATGTTCATAGCAGCATTATTTGTAATAGCAAGAACCTGGAAACAACCTAGATGTCCCTCAACTGAAGAATGGATTAACAAACTGTGGAACATCTACACAATGGAGTACTGCTCAGCTGTAAGAAAAAAATGATATCCTAAAATTTGCCGGCAAATGGATGGATTTGGAGAATATTCCCCTGGGCGAGGTATCACAATCTCAGAAAGATAAGCAGGGGATGTAGTCACTCATTTGTGGACTCTAAACAAAAAATCAAAAAGCAAAGCATGTCCAAGCTGCAAACCACAACCTCTGGGCAGCTTGGGATCTGAAACACTTTGGATTGGCACCTTCGATGCCACTCCTTCTAGAGGAACACCAGACTCAGTCTTGATGTTGAGGTGAGGAAAGTGGATCTGCCAGGAGTGGATGCTGAACTGAGCAATATTTGGACCTTGGGACCTCCTGCCCTTGCTGGGGAGGAGATGGAGAGATGCGGAGAAGGGAAAGTAACTGGAGGGTGTGGGAGTGGTAAGGGACCTTGAACAAGGATATACAGGGATAGAAAGTGTAACTTTATCCATAATAAAAAGAATTGTTAGGTGCATCTCAATATCTACACCATCCTTCTTTCAGAGCCCCATTTCAATACAAACAGGCCTGGAATAAAATTTATAGTTTATTCTTGTGAAAATTACAAGTTGCAACCATGAAAATTATTTAGATATTGGATTACGCATTCACTCTTTATATTAAGCTCATTCACTGTCTGAAACAATCACTTCACCCTTCTCTCTCTTATTGCATCCTATTTGTTGGCATGTGACTATCACAGAGGGGTATGTGTGTCACCTTAACTATCAGCTAAAGAAGTATTCTCTATTGTGTGTAGTGGGTCAAACCATGGGGATTTATGACTACAGTTTTTATTGTATTAACTATCGGAAGTTTGCTCCCTAATAATATGCATATACTTAAATCTCAATATAAACATTTTTTAAATAATGGAATGAGATATATAGACTGAATATGAGATATTCTGTAAGTATAATTAAATTTAATTAAGTCATTCAGATTTGTAATTAGGTTCTGGATGTATGTGGAATATTCAAACCAACCACAAATTGTAGTGTCTCAAGCATTTTGTGGAAGAAACATGGACAATAGATAATAGTAGATAATAGTAACAATTGCTATACTTTCTAACTTAAATGTTACTGACTGGAGCATATAAAGGTCAAATATGCAGGGATGTGATTTTTGTTGTTGAAACTGTTGCCTTCCTGTAGAGCTTTTTAAAAATGTGTCTGTTTTTAGGTTAACAAGCTTTCTGTACTAGCATCTAATATTGACTCTTCACTGACTGACTAGGGCAGAATGTCAGTGTCCTGGAGTGTCATCGTTCTTGCTTTGATTTGCTGTGTGTTGTTCTGCATTTTTGAGTTTTAGTTTCATGCTGCTTTTGAACCACTGGCAGCAGGCCTAGCCTTTGACGCTCATCACTTCAACTGGCTTTATAATTCATAGGAGTTGTCTATTATAAGTGCATGAAAAGAATTTTGGCCTTTTCCTTTTATTTTCCTTTCTGTGCATATGCCTCCACTGTCTCTCTCTCCAAAGTCAAGGTACATATGTGTCATCTGTCAGGACAGTTGTTAGTAGTAAATCTTACTTGTTGACCTCAGAGGTGATATATGAGAAATTAACTGCTGAGAAGTTATCTGGAACTAACTACCTGGTTTCCAGGGCATTTTCAGTATTGGGTTTCATTATACTTTTCAGAGAGAGCAGTGTAACAAATGTAAAGTAAGATCAAAAGTATTGTTGGCTCTAGGGTCTCTTTCAATGTTTACTCCTTTCGGCTTTCACTCACACATGCTTCAGTGTGGTCACACACTGTGCTCATGAATCCAAAAAGAAGACCACAACTGAGAGGATTATCAATTTCAGGAGTTACCTTTGAGCATTATCAACAACCAGAAGCAACTGAAGAGAAATTACTTAGACTTGTAGCTAAATAATAAAATCTCAGTAAATAAATTTGTCTGAAATAGAAGGTAATTCATTAACTGATCATCAAGTATCAGTCAGTGCACTACGCCCATCACTTACCTTTCTGCATGTTGTTCAAAGGCAAAAGAATAGGGTGCAATTTGTATTTTTTAAAACATTAAAAATTGGGATTATACTTCAGGTATGACATTTTTCCCTTCCCTTTCACTCTCCAAATCCTGCCACATACACTTTCTTCTTCAAGCTGATGATTTCTTTTTTTTTTTCATGAATTGTTACATTATTTCACATACATACATGCATACATATATGCATAAATATAAATTGTTCAGTTATATAATACTATCTGTAAGTATGCTTAAGGGCTCTCCATTTGGCAATAAATAGCCACTGCACTTAAAATACCCATAGCATAAATCTAGAATAGTTTTTTAATTATATAATTATGGAAGTAAAGCAGCAAAACTATTCTGTCTTTTATTTTCTCTGAGGTTGTTATTATACATAATTTCTCATCCTTTATACTAAACTAAAATAATTAGCTTATACTAGTTTTATATCAAGTGTCAGAATAAGATTTAAGTCATGTGAGGAGAATTCTGAGAACTTTTGAGAAAACAATTGGAGGGTCTTGTGAACTCAGTTTGTTCAAAACATGGAATTGCTCTTAAAATGTGCTTGTGTCCTCCTGCAAGGTGTAGTGGATAGAACTGGGTTTACTTCAGATGATTCATTACGACTGTCTGTTACTTGTTTATGTGTCTCTTTGACAAAGTACAATTTTGCTACATGTGGCTCATTCTTGTAATTGGAGACTGCTACTGCTTGAACTCATGGGAACTTTACTCAGGTGATGTCTCTTAGCTTTCAGAGTATAAACTGTCTGATGTTCTGAATGAAGCTTGACATTGCATGTGAATTTATTTTGTTTCACTTATCACCTCCATTCTCCCAGATACCTTAACTGCCCCTAGAGTGGGGACAGTTTACGATATAGCACTTTTATAGGACGAGGTATCATATATAGGCGATTCTTTAAATTAAACATCAAATATATAATATATAGATATATTAGTATGTAGGTATCATATACTATATATTAGCATATATATACATACTATCTCTTAATGCATTTCATTAATTATTCTATTAGTAATTATAATGGAATATAATATTAATTACAATATAATAATTATTAATTATTTTACTATAAGTTATACCAGATATGCAATTAGCCATTATATGGCAAAACAAAAAACTAAAAAGAAGCACAGGCCAGATCAAACACTTGCCAGCACTTTCCTTCTTAAGTGATGACCAGTCCTTGCATTCTTGAGCTTCCTTCTCACCTTGTGAATGTTGTCTAAATATTTTTTCATGCTCTCCTCTCTTCCTTTTCTACACATTCACTTGAGGATGATCCAAAGTTGTCTCATGACTTCTTTAGAACATGGCAAGCCCATAATTACAGCTCTCATTTCATTCCCATGTCATCATTCTTTAATCCATCTGGCTACCACAAAATTAACTCCATTTGTATGTGTAATTATTCTTTTAATAGCCATCCCAAACATAACTTTCCATTTCTCCTCTATGCTTCATTTCTGAACATTCCCACATGAGGAGTCTTTATTATCGCAGTGAATGCCACAGAGAACTCTTCCCTCTGGACAGTTCCAAATTAGAGAAATCATTCCTCATACTTATCTCTCCCATCAGCTTTAATTGCATTTCATCAGAAGAGCTGTTGGCTTTATTTGGAAATTATCATAGTTTTGGTTTATTTTGATTTTTTTCATTTATTCTCATCTCCTTATGGCAAGACTTGGTTTTATTTATTTAATATTTTATTCAGTGATTTTATTTTTATTAATTCTTTTTCTCACCCCTAACTCAACTGTTCTCAGGTCCACTCTTTCTTTCTTTACCAACCTAGTTTGTGTCCTCCAACATCAAGACCCATTTTAGCAGCTCATTATTGAATGTGTGTGCATGCGTGTGTGTGTGTGTGTGTGTGTGTGTGTGTGTGTGTGTGTGTGTGTGTTTATCAAAAGTCTCTTAGGCAACAATATGTATTATACTTTATAAAGAAATATTTTATACCACCTGAAATTATATAATATTAGTATATTTGTATGTGAATGTACTGATTTTGTATGACTGCTAACTTTATTATATTGGTATCTAAGTCATATTTCAAGAAAACCTAATATTACCTAAATATTTGATGGATGAGGAGATGAGTCCAGAATAAGGCTTATAAGAAACGCCTGACCCAGACTTGATGTTGGGGGGAGGAAACTGGATCTGCCAGGAGTGGATGATGAACTAAGCCATATTGGGACCTTGGGACCTCCTGCCCTTGCTGGGGAGGAGACAGGGAGAAGAGAGAATGACTGGAAGGGGTGGGAGGGGGAAGGGAGCTTGAACAGGGATATTCATGGATAAAAAATGACTTTATTCATAATAAATAAATAAATAGATAGATAAATAAATAAATAAATAAATAAATAAAAGAAATACCTAGTAAGTCTAGGAGAAAGGTAACTCAAGGCATACATGTAAATAGCTGAAATTAAAGTAATCTAAATATGGGTTGAGGAGATGGCTCCTTGTCCTAACCTAAAATAGCATCTAGTTACCTTTAAAAACACTAGAATAGTAGCATTATTTCTTACTTTCCTCATTAAGCCATTAGGTTTCTTAGGACAATGAGATTATCATGTTATAGATCTAGCTCCTAATGCTTATAAAAATAACAAAAAAACACTATTTTTTGTTGTTTCTTAACTCACCATTATAATCACTGCATTACTTCTTGGAGAATGTAAAATAAATATTAGGAGAGATAGTATGAACCTGTGGGATGTCTTTCTGTATGTAATCAATTACCATTGGATTATAAATGTAAAACTTGAAATTTTCTAGTAAGTCTTTGACTGTCTTGTCCTCCCCTAATTTTCTGTATTGAGTCCGTTTTCTCTGACTGATGGGATTTTAGAGAGCAGACATATAAATGTGTTCCTCTTGAAGGTTCTGATTTTAGGTAGACAACAGAAGTTCAGAGAAAGTCACTCTTCATATTTGCTTTAATTAAAAAATAAACTTTACTATCAAACCTTAGAAATAAACATATCATATACCCAAATTAATCAAAACTATGTCTGTACATCACTGTGAATGCCTATACAGTTAGGATGGCCATTCTCTTTCATTTGTTGGGCATAAACATATATTTGGAAGTTAAAGTATAAAATACAGTTTCATATCTTTATAATGGTCTTCCTAAAATGACTCATAATTTAAATACTAAAATTCTACACTCTGTGTTTTGTTAATTACCCTATAGTAAAATAGCTAGCCTAATGTAGACACTGTCCAATATGTGAACAAAAAAAAAGGGTGAAAATACTCAGAAGTTTCCCCTTCTGATAGAATAGTCCAAAGATAGGTCAGGAGGAACTTCCAGCATAGTTCACTGTCATTCTGAGTTCAGACCAGTCAAACCACAGACACACCAGCCTTTTGGTTAATTACTCTCAAGCATTCTCCACTTGAAGAGGTTCTCAGCACTCAGGAGCTATTTTACTACCTAACAAGCCACATGAATTAAGATAAGCACCTTCTTTCATTTATTACAGCTCATCATGGTGCCTGTCGAATATGTTCTTAAGGGGAGCAGATAAGTTAATTCATTTAATATTCTCATCAACTCCATTTAATGAATCGAATGGCTCTAAATGTTAACATTTCTAATTTAAGCGTCATGCCTTAAATATGTGTAAATAATTTTTAAGCCAATAACCTTTACTCTTCCACATAAGCTATTGTTTCAGTCCCTTACAGTATATTGAATGGTGAGGAATGAAACACTGAAAAATTACCCTAGAGAAGGGGTTCTTAACCTGTGGGTCATGACCCCTTGTCAACCCTATAGCTCCCCAAAATATTTACATTACAATTCATAATGGTAACCAAGTTACCGTTATGAAGAAGTAATGAAATAATTTTATGCTGGGAAGTCACCATAGCATGAAGAACTGTATTTAAAAGGTTGCAAGGTTGTAGAATTAAGAAGGTTGAGAACTGCTGACTTAGAGATAAGAATGAGTAAAGAGAATAAAGTTTCAGAATGAGAGAACCTGTCTTGAGACTATAAAGTCTTTTTACTCTGTCAGCTGAAAATCTCAATGTTTGAAAATAATTGTTATTTTCAAAATACTCTGGACAAAGACAGTAAAGTGAAGTAAAATATATCCCTTCCAATTGCCCTTTAAAGTGGACCATTAATTTTGACTACATCTCCATTATAGATTTGAAAATTTAAATGAACAGTGATTATACTAGATCATTAAAAATGAAAATATAATAGTTTGTAAATATATGAAAGATTTGCTCATAGCACATAGTTATCTGTAGTAATCTCAAGGAAGAAACTATTTAAGAGATATTCCTTTACTATTCTGACTCAGGAAAATTACCCTGGAATCTTTTCTGTTAGGCTATACTCAGATACTCATCTTGATAGTTCAGCACGTCTTCAATGAGTCTTTATTATATTCAGTCATGTGGTACAAAGGAAATTAAACAATAACTCTCTGTATTGTTATAGGTGCTCTAAGATCTACTGAATGATACAGACATATAAATGATATAGAACTGTACATATAAAAATAGGAAGTATAATAACGAATGTTTTGAAGATTGGATGAAATGAGCTTTTTTCCTTGAAGTCATTGCTCCTTACTATATTATCTTTAAGAGTTCAGTGCTATTCCTAGAGTCCTTTTGCCTTAATGCCTTAATATACTGCTTATTCTTGATTAGTGATATATATTCAATTGTTGAATAGAATCAGTAGTCAAAGACATTCTAAGAGGAAGATATTCTGGTTCCGACTAACTTACCTCAGAGGAAAAGCAATACTACAAAAGGTGCTACCAAGAACCTTCCAAGATCAGAAGAGATTCAGATCTTTGTATCATCTTAAATTTTTAATATCAGCCACCAAATTCCAATTAATATTCTATATCAGAGCCTGAATTTACCATTATCTGTGCAGGTCATGCAAATATCCTGCTCACCATTTCTGTGAACGTCTACAGTGGCCAATGCCTGAACTAAACCTGCACAGGCGTTTTCTATGACATGGCTCATTCTAATTACAAATGATGAATCCCTCCCTTGCAATGGCAAGCAGTTTTTTATCTTGTTTTCAGAGGGAAATAAATCTGTGTGATCTGGGGCATATATTAGAATATGTTGGTTATAAGAGCATGGTATGTCAAGAGAAAACAGAAAAAGCTCATTCTGAAGGGTGTGGTTTAAAAGGAAGACCAAATGTTCAACCAATCAGGACATAATTTATCATTTCAATGAGGCTAATGAGAAATCTGTTCAGTGACCTGTGTGACAATGTTAAGCATCAACTGAGTGATTAAAGAGTGGCAAATTGAGAAGAAAATAAGCATAGCAGGTTCTTTCTGGTTCAAAAGAGAGTTTGACAAAACCCTCCAAGAAAGTAACCATTATTTTTTAGCTTTTCCACAGTTCAGCAATTTAATATATGAAAGTTATTCTGTTCTTGATGCAATTTTATGACTGTAAAGTGGTTATACTTTTATATAATTTTAATTGTTATGGATTATAAATATATTCAAAGGATTTTGGACTTTTTATAACAAAAGCATCATGTAAGTTGTTCTTGCAATAATTAAAATTATATCAAAATAGGAGATAAACTCACTAATTCTATTTTAAGTATACTTGTTTTAAAATCTATTTTATGTATGATATTTGACCATTTAGTAAATATAGGTTCTTATTGACTCTACTTAAAAATTATATAGAACAGCTATATAATATGCTTTATATGATTGATTTGTATTATCAGATATCTACTTCATAGCACTTTAAAACTTTCATTTTTTGTACTCTTTCAAACAGATGATATTTGATGATTCATAATAACTTAACTGCAACAGAGGTACAATGCTAGCCTTAAATCAGCTTGCTACGAATTTAAATCCCTAGTACTGTTTTCTCACTATGCAGGTTTGGGTAAGTTTCTAAAGTGCTCAGAGCTCTCAGGGACTCCTTTTCTCCTGCTAAGTTCTAATTTCTTCACTCTGTCAGAATTATATGATGAGTGAGTGACATCATATCTAGGACAGAAAGAAATTTAAGTAGAAAATACTAGAACATTCCCTAGGACAAATAAAGAATTTTATCCTAAGACCCTATTTTATATTGTCAATATAAGTTAAAAATCATCTTTATTTAGCATTCGAATTATGAATGAGGCAAGTAAGGATTATTGGTATACAAAGACTTTAAGCACATCTACTGTACATGTCTTGGATTCCTACAAAGCAGAATTTGAGATCTGATTGGAGTTAGTATAGCATAAGTATGAATGCTATTTTTAGTGAGGATGTTAACATTTAGTAAACAATGAATAAAATGGTAATGGCTTGTTAGCCATCTGTTCTATATGCATAATCTGTGTAGATCTTTAAGTAGGGGACAGTTTAAAAACCAAATTTGTGCTATGAGTTTTTATTTGATGCATGTAAATATTATTTATTCACTTCAGTAAAACCTTATGCATTTTGTAATATCTTTGTATGAATACATACTGAAATGTGTCATTTGGGAAAGATGTAAAAACTGTGATAAATAGAATGTAAAATTACTTAATTTGCAAAAATATTACATACAATGATGTTAGGGATGTGACTAATAGTTGGCTTATAGTGCTTTTATTTCTGGAAATATAAACAGAATTGCCGTTGGAGTCAATATTCATCACTGTAATGGGAGAGATATTTATATGCCTGTGCAACTTTCTCAAAATGGTGGCATCATCATGCTCACTTTCCTTTTATTTATTTTATATTGTTTGATTATATTGCTGTGGATATGTGATATAATTGTACTCCTGTATAAATATAGAAGTAACTTTAAAGATGAACACTTGAAATGTCCATTCTTAGTATTTTAGGATCTAAAATAAATGATGACTATCTTTAGCACTTTAATGTAGAAAACTGTTCTGAGAATAAAAAACTAAGTGTTGGGATGAGAGAGGAAGACAGAAGTCAGCAACAGCTACAATACCAGTTATGTTCTGAGCATGGAGCTTATTGATCTGAGGTTAAGGTCATATGATTTTGTAGTCAGAGCTTTCTGTCCTGCCAATAACTTCAAATACCCAACAGCCATTTTTCAAATAACTGCCTCAGAGGCTTAATATGATAACTGCTCTTCCAGTAGCTCAATCATATTACTATATAGCTCTTACATTTAAATTAACCCATAATTCAACTTATACCTAGCCTTATGACTGTATTTTCTTAGTGTAGCATTCTCATCTTGCTTCCTCTCTGTCTGTCTGGTGACTGTTCTCTGCCTTTCTTCTTCCCACAATTCTCCTAGCCACTCTACCTCTGCTTCTCACATCTTATTAAACCAATAATAGTGATAAATTTTTGTTTTACACTGTACAAGAGCATTATTCCATGTTTCCCTGTTTTTGTTCTTTATAAAAACAAACTCTCAAATCTAATTTCCTTTGTTTAACTTTTTTTCCTGATTATTATCCATAACAACTTGTAGCCAACACTGTAAACAAAGACAAACATCTATAATCCATTTTATGAGGGAATGTGGGCAGTTGTCTGGACTACTTGCTGCTGATTGGAGGTACTGGTAATCCTATGGGCATGGAAAGAAAATTTAGGATTATGATCAAGTCCTGAGCAGAGTAATCTGCAAGGCTGGATCATCTCAGTTAGCAGGATGCAGAACCCCAAGGAAGCTTCAACTGAGTTGCTCTGAAATGATGGGTTATCTGGGCCATTTGTTTGCACCAGAGATTTGTCAGGGGGCACTCTGCTATTAAACCTTAACTTCTTTAACCCAGAATGAGTCTACAGCCTCTCATTTTCTGTGGAAACAAAAGCATAACCTCTTCTTCCAAGTATCATACTTTTTTGACTTAAGTTTTGAGGCCAAGGCATTTTCAAATAGGTTGTATTAATCCAACAGCATTTATAATGAAATGTGTCTTAGCAACTCTTGCTCCTTCCTCTGCGGTCAAAAAAACCCAATGACAACACAGCAGCAGTGTGCAGACTCTTGTGTATATTCCATCTTTATGTGGCTTTTTAAAACTCTGTTTTTAATGACTTCTTTATACTTTTTTCTTTTCTCTCTCTAATGTATATATATTTTTAACACACTATAAACCATTTGTAGAGTTTTTTTCTGTCTGAATCTGTCTTTACTGAATATTTCTTTTATCTTTCCCTGAGCACGGGAGACTTTATTCTGCTAAAGGGCTTGACTAAGATTAAAGCCTTGTTGCTAGGATTTAAGCCTTGGATGGAAGCTGGCTCCCCCCAGCTCTTTGGTCTGTGAGAGCTTAGATTCATGGCTCAATACTGGCTGGAGCCATGTTCACCAACACAACTCTGGGGAATTTTAGGGTCCACACTGCCACTAAGTAGAGCAATGCCGCTCACTGCTCATAAACCTCATTTAAATATTTGGTAGCTCTTAAAAGAGCCTCATTGAAGTTTTTGCCACTATTGCTGAGTCAGAAAGCATCTCTTAAAGAAGGCAGACCTCTGTTCACCACCAGCAAACAGAGCCCTCCAGAGAAAAGGTTGCTACCAAGAAGTTGTGCTTTATTTTGTTCCCCTTTTGTTTGTATGAACAGAAACCTTAAATCTGTTATATTCAGCTCATGCTTCTATTGAGGCTTCTGTGTAACTTTAGGAACCTTCTTTGGCAGAGTTCAAGCTAGTTGCCACTCAGTACCATTGTCCACTTGAGAGATACAACTTGGAAACTGTTTTAACTGCATTCTGTGTTCTACAACCCTTTTAAAACTTTGTCAGGGTTTATGTGGATAAATGCACACTACATTGGAGTGCCAAATATTGAACAAATTCTATCTGGTATTATAATGACAACCTAGAGCCAGAGGAAAACTAAAAGACTGGAGAAACAGAGGAACAAGCCCTATGTAGCCACTTCTCACCTGGATACTCCTTTGGAATACCTTGAGTGCTCACCAGAAAGAAAAGAGGGCTGCATGCAAAAGGCTGAACTTCTGCTTTACCTTTCTTTTCCACACAGCTATCTCACTTCCTGGTTCAATTTTCCTAGTGCTCAGATTAAAGATATTTGTGTGTTTCCCAAGTAATGGGAGCATAGGCTTGGGATCCCAAGTGCTGGGATTAAAGGTGTGTGCCATTTTGTCTGGCTCTGTTTGAATTTGAACTCCTAGAGATCCAGACTAATCTCTGCCTCTGCCTTTGCCTCCAGAGTACTAGGATTGAAGTTGTGTGTCACCAATCTACAACCTCTATAAATAATTCTGTATCTGGTTCTGGCTCTGATCTCTTGGCAAATTTTATTTTATATATCACCCCACACCTTAACTATTTAGGTTTCATATTATTAAAATTTTTATTCCAGTATTCTAGACACAGTCTCTCTTTCTCTTTTCTTGCCTTGCCCCACCCACTTCTCTTTCTCTGAATTCAATTTCTATTTTGAGGAAACTTATCCTTGTTATTTCTCTCGTCATTGAGCTATACTGAATAGTTCTGCTTTAAATGTTAAGAAACTTGGATGTTGTTTCTTCCCAAGTGGAGTTCTGTAGTATATGATTTTCTGTAGCTATCAGGCTTTGAGAAATGATCTTGTGATTGTAGACCTATTGAAACATCTATTTTTTTGTCTTCTGAGGGAAAGAAACAACATCATTATAACTACACAGTTGATAGCTGTCCTACTTTGCTTTTCCATAGCTGTAATAAAATATTATGACTAATAGTAATTTGGCAAAGAAATGATTTATTTCAGCTTACAGTTCCAGTTCACAATCTACCATTAAGAGACATCAGGACAGAAACTTAAGGCAGGAGGAACCTGGAGCAGAAACAATGGGGGAATATTAACTGGCTTTCTCTCACATGTTTAGGTAGCTTTTATATACATCCCAGGTCATCTGCCTACGAATGGTGCTACCCACAGTGGACAGGGCCCTCCTACAACCATCAAGATCCTCATAGAAATGCTTAGAGGCCAGTCTGATCTGACCAATTTGTTAACTGAAGTCTTTCTTCCCAAACTGCTCTAATGTGTGTCAAGTTGACAATAAAACCTAAATAGCACATAATACCTGAGATATCTGTATGATCATGTATTACAGGAGCATAACTCTGATTTAAGTGAGACTTACTACCTTCACCTGCAAAATGAGGACCTGCTGCAAATGAAGTAACTAACCTCTATCACACATGCATCAGGGTCATAACTCCAGGCACATACACATTTAAGCATGTTCACCCTGGTGAGTGTATACCTTTACTGTTACTGTTGGAGAGCATTAATCTAGCTTGAAGGAATGCTGCCTGAAATAACATTAAATTAGCTTCAGCTGAATTCCTGAGAGTCAGGCCAACAGATTTATGTTTGTCTACTTTGGCTGTCTCCTCCTAGGAGTTTGGCTATAATCCAAAGGACTGAGATTTTCTGAGTTGAGTGAGCTAACACAGCAGTCCTGAAAATCCTAATATCTAGTATTGTTTGTATTCTTAAATTAAGACAAATACCCTGAGTGATAAATGGAGAACTTGAGTGTCTTTAGTCACACAAGCCATTAGAATACATAGACCATACAATTTACCTGGTTATCTACTGTAGTATGTATTTGCAATTATATTGTATATTTAAAAGTAGCTTTACATAATGTTACAAAATGTGTTTTAGATGATATCTTGCTAATAGCTCTCTGTATTTTTATGGTTTGTGATAATAAATTACAAATTATGCCATTGTTTTTCAGCCTTCTGTCTTAAATAAATTTGAGAAAATACAATCCCCACACAACTCAATTCTAAAATTGTTATTGTTGCTTTGATGACTATGAGCCTTATTTTAGGGAACTCACACCTTCCATAAGCGTGTTGGGTAATTTTCTTGTTGCTATGATAAAATTCCATGACCAATATAATTTGAAGTTGCCTTACCATTTCAGGGTACAGTCCACCATGGCTGGTACACAATGGGGTGCCTGGTCACATTGTAACTACATTAAAGAAGTAGGGGAAACCATGCTTGGTCTCAGCTATCTTTTTCATAATTCTGCAGTCTGAGAATCAAGCTTATAGAATGGTCCTACCTATATTTAGGATGGGCTTGCCAAGATTAATCAGCCTAATGAAGAAAATAATTTACATGTGTCTTCAGAGGTGATTGTAGTTCTTGTCTCATTGACAATCAGTATTAACAGAACTAATGCTAACAATATCAGAAGTAAATTTTTCTGTCTTGTCTTCCAGTTGTAATGCCTGAGTTTTACAACAGTTTGCCAAACCTTGAGTTAATAAGGCATGGACTTAAATCTCTAACACTAGAAGGCAAAATAAATTCTTTCTTTCAAATTGTTGACCTCAGACATTTTTGTGACAATGGAGGAAAGTATAACTTACATAAATCACAAAGTCTCATGTCTGATGTTTTTTAATTATAATTTAGTACTTTTAGGTATAAGATGCCTATGCTTAGTTTTAGCGACATATAAATGATGATAATAAAATCTTAACCTATATCCTTTAAAATTTTGTTTGAGGATAGCATAAAATACACCCTGAGTTCTAGGCCAGCCCAAATTGTACTGTAAGTCCTAGACTGAGGGGCAAATAATAAATAAAACCAAAGGATGCCAACCAGATAATACTGGTATCTCCCAAATACTTTGGTTATAGTTTGATTTTGGTTGCCCTGATAAAGCACCATGACCTAAAGTAAATTGATGAGAAGGAGTTTACAGTGTCTTACAGGTTAAAGTGTATCATCAGAAAAGCAAGGGCAGGAGCTCAGTGTAGGAACCTATATGCAGAAATGGAAGCAGAAACTATATAGGAACATTGCTTACTGTCTCACTTATAAGCTTATGTTCATGTACCCTTTTTTAAGTACCATCCAGGAAAACCTGATCAGGTATTGCACTAACCATAAGAGACTGGGCTCTCTCATATCAGTGTAGAACCAAGAAAAAGCCCCACAGACACATACATGCACAAGCCAATTTGATAGAGGCATTCCCTTGGTTTAGTTTCCTTTCTCCCATGTTACTCTAGTTTCTATCGCATTGACAAAAGAATCCATCACACAGAACAAATAAATGTTTACTATTCTCCTTCTAATAGTGAAAAATTTTTAACATATATGCTTTTTATTTTTATCATTTTTTCTCATTACGGCTCTTTTCATATTTGCCTAAAAGTTGAAAAATGTTTATGCATATTTTAGTTAACATTAAATCCTATCAATTATTTGTCACAATACAGAAACCATAGAACATATATGAAATGTTCAAAACAAAACCTTTTTTGAGGGTTCTCCACAATACTATCTCAAGATATAAACAGAGACAACACCGTAGTGGGACTATTTTCTGTTACATTGTACATAATTGTTGCGCCTAGTGGTTTAATAAAAATGCTGATTGCCAGAAGGTAGACAGGAAGTGTGGCCGGGCTACCAGACTAAGAAAACTCTGGGAACAAGAGAGTAGCGCAGAGATGCCAGTGAGACACAGAGGAAAGAAGCTGCAACTCTGCTGAGAAAAGATACTGAGATGCATGGCTGAACAAGATAAGAATCATGGGTTAGGTTAGGAGCAAGAGCTAGCTGGCAATATGCCTGAGCCATAGGCTGATCAGCATAAAATTATTACAAATGTCTATGTATTTCTGTGGAACAACAAGTCAGAACCTCAGGGCTAGGCCAGAAAGGCCAGGTCAGAAACTTAATACTACACAAGACCAATAGATATGGAAGGAGAAATTCTCATGGGATCTCAACTCTAGATAAAGAACTATAGGTAATGAGATCGTGTTAAGAGTGGGAGATTTCCCTCAGTATTGCTGTTTGTGTCTATTATCTTTCTTATAGTGAGTTTCTCAAATGTGTCACTGATATACTGATATACTCTTTCAAATGTATAGTTTTAATAAAGATTGTATTGTTTAAGAAATATCCATTGTTTCAAAAATATATTGAAAAAGGAAATACCTGCTAAGTAAGTATCTCTTGAGGTTTTTTGCAAATTACAAATTTTCTTGAGTCTTTTTCAGTATAAAACTAAGCCTATAAAGGATATTTTTCAAGTAATATAGGTGGTAATATTTTGCAAAATAACTACCATGATCTCTCCTATTCTAGAATTTCTTCTTTCATAGTGATTTGAACTTTATTCCATGGAGAGGTGAAACTGTGTTTTTGCTAGCAGCCTGAGTGAAGCTCTGTAGCTCTCCAGTGGATGCCATGGACAGCTCCTTGGTGATTGGCCAAGTCTTTGCTCTTGGAACCTGCTATTGTGCCAGGCAAAAATGTAGCAGCTACAGCAGATATCTGCAGAGAGAGAAACCAACACCTTCTAGTAAACAGAATATGCTCTGTTTCTTGATGATATGCATGCAAGAAGAACGGAAGGAGATAGAGGACTTCCTTGTGCATGTTATAGGTAGTACTGAAGAATGGAAGGAGATACAGGATGTCCCTATGCATGTTATAGGTAGTACTGAAGAACATTCCCCGAAGTCTATTCAAGGTATGAATCTGTGTGAAAATTAAGTGACTGTTTTGTGCTAAACTCATAACTAAATCCAATGATAGTGGTGACAAGGAATTTTTTTTAGGAAATAACACACGTATGTGCTTCACTTTGTGTGAATTTCTCTGATAATTCTCCCAAATGTGAGTTAAATAATTTGTGTTTTTAGCATTAACAAAACATTCATAATTTTTTTCTATTAGTGACATGCCTTCAGTATTGAAAGGCTTCTTTTTATTTTCATAAATTTCAAATAATTGCTTAATACCTACTAAGGTAACAATTTTTCTTTAAGCTTTCATGCTGAGTTCAGCATCTTACAAGAACTGTTGATGTTATGTTTTACTTCAAGTTAGAAAATACAAACTTTAGAATTTTTCATCTTTAAGAATGTGTCTCTTAAGAATTGTTTTCTGCAATTGTGATTCAATACTAGCAAAAATAAAGGCAATTTTATAGGCAGTGGATGTGAGCCATCATTAAAGTAGCTTTTCTCTCATTTCACTACAACAGTTGTATTCCTGGAGTGTCAGATCAAATATAACCAGTCTATATAGGGAAGATGCACTGTAACTTAACATAATGGGAATTTCTCAAATAAAGCAGATTTGACAGATACCAAAACTTGAACAATCCCAAATATTATCATTCACTGTTCTTTGTGTTATTCATTTTCTTAGGGCAGCTAGAATATAGAATGCATCGGGTAAACCTACAAAATCCTTTGCCAATAACTGATTTTTTTTTTTTTTTTACAAAAAGTTTTAAATTGAACTTAGTGGAAAAAATAGAAGGTTGAAATAAAATCAACATATATGATTATGGGGATCGGAAGCAGGCCATAGAGTGATGTTTTGGTTGTAATGTGAGTAAACATATACCAACCATCTAGAGCCAATCAGTTTTAATTATCAAGGCAAGCCAAAGCCAGATGTAAATCATTATCTCAAAGGAAACTGCTGCCAAAAAAGATAACAGCTTTGAATTACATGAAAATTAAAGGATTCACTTACCTTAATAATCAGGAGATTGCAGAAGAGATTAGATTGCAACTGTATGAATTGTCAGAACTCTTAATGTATCTTGGAATAAAAATAATAACAATTTAGAATAATTTTTAAAATACTAAGAAGATTAACTGGCACACAAAGAGAGAAGTCAAACAAGCCCCCAACTAAGTACAAATACTTAACCTTAGATACAGAAGGACAAAAGACAAGGAAACAAAGTATTCATCAATAATAGTTCATGTGGCCCACTATTCACATGGTCCTGGATTTGGTCAGAAGTACCACAAAATGTAAGTAAGTAAATAAATAAATGATACCACATAGAAAATGAACTAAGTTATTAAAATGCACCAACATATGAAGCTATATGGCTTAATACCAATTATGCACTTATAATAAATACATTAATGTAGCTTATTTATCATCTATCAAGATTTCAAACTTATACAATCAAATGCATGTTAAAATTACAAATAGTTCTATATTGTATAATGGTGGTTATTAAACATATCAATAATATCAAAATTGATGAGCTGTTGAGGAGCTATGGACTCTCACATAAAGATAGATAGAAGGAAACTGGTATTTTCTAATAGCCAGTGTGCTAATAAACACCAATATGTAAAATTCTTATAGGAATTTCTATGTTCTACCAAATCTGCTCTTTTACCATGAGCACAATGCTGAATAAGAATTCTTGTTAAATGTTAGATTTCCTATTGGATGATCCTTTAAGATTTGGCCAATAGGAATTCATGTAATGTCCTTGACCCCTCTTGCTTCTACAATCTTTCCTCCCTATCTTCAGCAGGATTCCCTGAGCTCAGTCTAATGTTTGACTGTGGGTCTGTATTTGTGTCCTTCAGTTGCTTATGAAGCCTCTCTTATGAGAACTGGGCTAGGTTCCAATCTAAGAGTATAGCAGAATGTCATTAGGCATCATTACATTGGCATTTGTTTTTCTCCGGACATGTTTGTTTCTATTCTAGGTCTCTGGGCCATTTAGCCTCTGGGTCCTGGCACTCCAGGAAGTGTCAAGTGTGGGCTCACTCTTGTAGCATGGAGCTCAGGCTGTACTAGTTATTGGCTTGCTACTCCCACAATCTCTGTGCCACCCCTACCTCAACACATACCATAGGCAGGACAGACTGTAGGTGGAGGATTATGCAGCTGAGTTAATGTCCCAATCCTGGCATTGGAAGTTTTGCCTTGTCACAGGAGGTAATCAAGTAAGGTCCTATATGTAATATAACATTTCTGGCCTAGACTTGCCCCAAGATCTAGACCAGTAGTCCCAAAGTCCCAAAGAAACACACAAAAGCTTATATTCATTTTAAGATGATTGGCCTATGGCTCTGGCATATTGTTAGCTAGCTCTTGCTCTTAAACTAACCCATCTTGTTCAGCCATGAGGCTTGGTATCTTTTTTCAGAGCAGCATCCTAGCTTCTTTCCTCTGGGTCTGCTGGTATATCTGATGATGTCTGTCTGGCATCTCTGTGGCATCTCTACTCTGTTCTTCCTGTTCCTAAAGTTATCTTAGTCTGGTAGCCCTGCCCCACTTCCTGTCTGCCTTCAGCCAATCAGCATTTGTATTAAACCAGTAGGCAGGACAATTATTTACATGTAACATCATAATTCCAGTATAGCTATATATGCACAATTGGTAGGCATCTTAGCTGGTGTCATCTTTGTAGAGTCTGAGTTTCTCTTGAACCTGACCCCAATTATTCTCCTTTTCCAGTAGGTTCTTTCAGTAGTCTCCAATACTCGTTCCAACTGGTTTGCCATGTCATGTTCCCATGCCTGCTACCTACCCCAATCCTCCTATGAAATCTCTTCTATTTCCCCTTCCCAGGGAGATCCAAGAAGTCTCCCTTGAGCTATCCTTGTTATGTAGCCTCTATGGGTATCTGCATTATAGCATTTAGCCTTTACTTTACAGCCAATAACCACTTATAAGTGAGAAGATACCATGTTTATCTTTCTTGTTCTGGCTTATCTTACTCAGGATATTATTTTTCTACTTCCATCTATTTGCCTTTAAATTTCATATGCCATTTTTTAAGTGCTGAGTAATACTCACAATACTCCATTTTGTAAATGTTTCACATTTTCTTTATCTATTAATTAGTTGAAGAATATTTATGTTTTGTTCCAGTTTCTGGCCATTACAAATAAAGCTGCTACAATCATAGTTGAGCAAGCATCCCTGTGATATGATTGAGCATTTTTTGGATATATACTCAAGAGTGGTATTGCTGGTTCTTGAGATAGGTCAATTTGCTAATTTTTTAAGATATGACCATATTAATTTTCAAAGAGGCTGTACAATTTTGCATTCCAACCAGCAATGGAGGACTGTTCTCTTAGCTCCACATCCTCTCCAGCATGAGTGTTCACTTGAGTTCTGGATTTTAGCCATTCTGACAGGTGTGAGGTGAAATTCTAGGAAAGATTTTGAAATTTTTTTGGAGTCTTGATCAGCCATTTGTGATTCTTCTGTTGAGAATTCTGTGTTTAGATCTGTCCTTTATTTTTAAATGTATTATTTGGGTTTTTGATGTCATTTATTGAGATCTTTATACATTCTGGTAATCAGCTCTCTGTCAGATGTGGGGATTGTGAAGATCTTTTCCAATTTTATAGGCTGCCATTTTGTTCTATTGATGCTATATTTTGCCTTATAGGAGCTTTTCAATTTTACAAGGTCTCATTTATTAATTATTGGGCTTAGTGTTTACTAGTGTTCTGTTCGAAAAGTTGTCTTCTGTGCCAATATATTCAAGGCTATTTCACCATCTCTTCTATCAGGTTTAGTGTAACTAGATTTTGTTGAGACCTTTTATTCACTTGGACTTGAGTTTTATACAGGGTGACAGATATGGATTTAGTTTTAGTATTCAACATGCCAACATCCAGTTTTACCAACCCTGAATCATCTGAGCCCACAGAGACTGAAAGGATAACCAGGGAACCTGCATGGCACTGACATAAGCCTCCTGTGTAAATGTGACATTTGTATATCTTGGTCCTATTGTGGGAGTCTTGGCAATAGGAACAGACTGTCTTTGACTCCTTTACTGACCTTTGGGACCATATTCACCATTTTGGGTTGCTTTGCCTAGTCTTACTACAAGGTGAGCTGCTTAGTCTTACTGTAATTTAATATGCGATGTTTTGCCAATATCCATGAGAAGTCTGCCATTTTCTGAGTAGAAATGGAGGAGGAGAGAATGTAGGGTAGAAGAAAGAGGTGAGGCAGGGGGAGGGGCTGAGAGGAGGGGAGAAAAGGGGAACTGCAGTTGAGAGGTAAAATAAATTTAAAAATTTCAAACACAGTTTTTCACAAAAATTAAAAAAAAAATCACATTGGCCTATTGTAAAAATATGTTCATACTATCAAGTAAGCTAACATTTTTCTTTCAAAAAGTATTTGGCCAAGGGATGTAATATATACTACTTTAAGTCATGAAAACTGAATAACTTGCTCATAAACCATTCTGTGCACTTTGATGTTTATACTTTTAACTATTGTAATGCAGCAAGGAGCCTGAGAATTATGGGAAAGGGGCAATTGTAAATTGGAAGGCATCCATATGCTGATTAACTGTGAGGAACAGACTGACTTGGACAGTAGGCTATCAAATTTAGGTGTTGCTTATGTTTCTGGATCCTCCCACACCAAGCTTTTCCTTCCTCACAGGAAAAAGGAAGTGCCAGGCCAAAAGAAAAATCCTGCCTCCTCCAGCCTTATCTTTCTTTCTTCACCAGCCATCTCAGTTTTTTGTTCAACTTCCCTGCTACTGGGATTAAAGGTGTGTGACACCACTGCCTTGAACTCACAAAGTTCCAGAGGATCTCTGCCTCCCAAGTGATTGGGATTAAAGGCATAGGTCACCACTCCCTGACCTTCATGGCTTGGCTCTGTGGGTGGCTTTGTCCTCTGGTATTTCAAACTATTTTTATTAAATATACAATATCACCACAAAGGCATGGTATACCATGTCACACTTTTAATTGCCTGTGATATCTCAAAGGGCTGTCACTGGGCAGCTGAATTAACAATAGCATCAGTACTACCACTAGGATTTGAAAAGAATAGTTTATGAGGAGTTTGTTGGATAAAATTCTAAATATACATATATATTTAGGAGCAAGAATTAGATGGAAGGGATTGGAGAAAGATAAGTAGGAAAACTTTTGAAATGTAGTGAAGAAGAGAGTAGAGTGAGATGGTAGAGGGACAGTGAGTGAGTCTCAGTAAGAGATGTCTTCTTATTAAGTTCAATGTCTTTATGTGGATGTGGAGTGGGTACATATGTTCCTCCTGAACAAGTGCCGGCCATTTCCTGGTTAATATATAAGTAGATAAGCCTTTGGCAGGATACAGCTGAATAGTATCTACTGACTCTTTACAAAGGTATTGAAAAATGACAAAACAAAATGCCTGGAGGTCTGTTACTTAGCCATAAATGCAAGCTGTGAATGGGAATATGTGGTTTCCCTTTAGAAAGATGAAGAGATGGGGCATGGGAAGGAGATAGTTAAATGGTAAAAATGTTGAAGCTCTTATGTGAAAATCTGCTTTGAATTAGTAAACAATAAAAACTTTTGTTCTTGGGAATTATAAATTAGTGTGCTCCCAAATATTACTTGCTTTATTTTAACAAATGATGAACTCCCAGGGTGCAGGGATTCAAAGAACAATGGGGTTTCATTTCAGCAATGATGAATGCCTTCAGATCAGTTTGCCTTTGCGTGCATGAACACACTTCAAAGGTTTTGTTTTCACTTCTATTGGAGTTACATGAAGTAATTAATAACAAACATATTTTGACATAGAAGCTAACATAAAAAGCACAGTTGCTTAAAAATAAGAGGAAATTAAATTGCTACATTGCAAAATAAAAATATTTTAAGACTTGTATGAAAAAATATATCCCAAGTTTTAATTCTTCAATGCCTATTCCACAACTAAGTATTTAAAGCACCAAGTACATTTAATTGTCTACATTTACACAAAGGATTCATGTTCCATTAATTAAATTCAAATTTGTAATATTGAATACCTCACCAACCTTGAGATACAACTGTAGATGAAGATTGATCCACAAGCAGATGAATTCATGATCTTAATAGGTCCTATAGGAACAATATCACTGAGTATCTGTCATCTGTGGGGCATAATTTCCACAATAAGGATCAGCATGGATATTTCCTTTAGCCAGTAAGAAAACCACCTAAATGACTTGTCCAAATACACTGTTAGCAATAGGGCAGAACTCAAACCTGACAATTTAGTTTCCAATCCCACATTCTTTCTGTGAATCCACATTCTTCTTAGAAAATTTATAACATGAGATCTGCATATAATTTATTGTTGAACGATAAACATCAGGGATTAAAACAGCAACATTTATTCTTATGAGCTTCTTTGGGTGAGGACTCTGGGAATGCTCTGCTGGGTCCTCTAAGTCTGCAGGCAGGTGTCAATTCCAGCTGCAGTTATTTTGGGCACAAACACAGGAAAGACCTTCTGGTGCTCACTCATGATGCTAACAGAACTCTACTGCAGGAGGCAGGTTGTTAGATGGAGGGATGAGTGTCTGGTCATTTGCTGACCAGATGCCTGCTTTAGTTTTTTTTTTTTTTTTTGTGTGTGTGTGTGTGTGTGTGTTTTGCACCACTTCATTAGGCAATTCACAACATGGTTACTTTATTTCATTATCACAAGTGAATGGCAGAATAGAGTCCATGAACAAGGTGTGAAATGTGGTCGATCCTCTCTAAGGGTGGGTATGGAATCCTATGACTTTGTCTGTATTGTATACACTAAAAATACACAAAGGAAAGGTATTATGTGACACCATAGATGCTAGAAGTGAGGAATACTTTACAGAGATTTTATGAAAAGTCTATCTCAATGCATGTACAAAGTACAGTAATGAGAAGCCAGTGCATCTGTGGGGGTACAGCAAGGACTAAAAGGGAATTAACAGTTCTTGAACTCTGAGCTGAGCATGCTGTAGTGGTAACAAAGTTTTTGTTGTTGTTGCTTTGTGAATTCTTTTTTAAAATAAGGTGTACATTTAATCAATAAAGGGGACAAATCATTTCTGAAACCTTCAACAATGATGGGAAAATATATTGAGTCACTAGGTTGTTGAGCATGTTGAAAATTAAAAATTAAAAAAAAAACCACAGCCTAACTTTAAATTTTGAACAGAACATTCATTATAGGCTTGGTTCTCAAAAACAAATAATATTTTTCTAAGAAGAAAACTGAACATTAACATAAAACTTGCTGCTATTCTAAGCATGTGTGTGGATATAATTTAAAAACAAAACTGAAAAACCCTATGGTAGAATAAGTGTTTGGAGAATGATTATATTACATTTATTAAGTGTGTGTGTGTGTGTGTGTGTGTGTGTGTGTGTGTGTGTGTGTATACCTGTTGGGACTTTACAATGGAGTATGAAGGGAGGTCAGAGAATAGCTCGTGGGAGTCCATTCTGTCCTTTTGCTATGTATATGTAGGATCTGGAGATCACATTAAGGTCATTAAATGTGGTGGCAAGTTCCTTTTTCAAGTAAGACATCTGATAGACCCCTAAGGAGAAAAAACTGAAAGATTTATGAATAAGGAAATTAGAATTTTATCTTACAAGGCGATGGTCAGCTCCTGGAAAAACTTCAAAGATAGTGAATTGATGCTATTCATTAACAATAGTTCACTGCTAATAATTTATTAGTGGAAAAGGTGTAGGCAATGAGGATTTTATACTAATCTTGATAAGCAATGGTGATGGGGGAAGGAGAGATATGTAAGCTCTAAAGTATATAAGTAACTAACTTTGTAATTTAAGTTTAGAGCACATAGAAAAAACAAGGAGATTTAGAAGTCTGGGTTTGTAACCTGACTACTAATATTCAAGTGATATAATACTCTGGGGAAGAGAAAGACAAAATATCATTACACTTTATATTCTTTTTTCAATTTTATTAGAAATTACACGGTAAGTGTAATATCTATCAATAAAAGATATTCTCATGCTACATATTGGTAAATCACCTTTTAATTACATCATTTGCCTGAAATAAAAATAAAAATCATTCTAGATAGTGGAACCTGGGCAGACAAAGAGTACAACAAGAAGTTAGATCTAACAATGGTGAAAATGTCCAGTGGATCTATTAGAATATTGTGGTCGAAGTTAATTAATACAATTGCAATTATTAATTTAACTAATGACATTTAAGCTAGGAATTGTTTCTGTTTTGTTATGTTCTGACAGATAACTTGTATAAGCCAACTAATACTTTGAATGACCTTAAGGCTGGTCTATCTTCTTCCACCATTTGCTTTTTCTTCCTGCCGTTTTTGCTGCCTTAGGAACCCTCACTGACAGTAGATAAGAAGCATATGAAGAAATGGACATGTGAACTGCTTGGCTTCCCTGGCATAGGCAGTTGTGGGTAGTGAGGATCACTAGCAAGTCTCAGCTTTGGAAGTTAGTCCCCTGACCTTCTGTCTTATACCTACCTTTCTCAACTCTAGTACATTTAGAAATTATAATTTGAAAGCAATCCTTTGGTCCTTATAGAAGTATGTCGTCAAGACAAAAATGCCATAAGGATTTTGATGGCTTCTCATTTGAGCTTTGGCCTGGTGATGACATCAGTTTAATTCACTAAAATTGCTAGGGACATTTGGCTGAATTATCAACAATAAAACATGTTACTGATTTCTTATATTAGGGTTATAGACATGGATTCAACACACTTATTTGCTATGACTGTTACCATCCAGGAGCCTAAGCATAGTAGAAGTCAAAAAATGATATAAACAGTGAAATAGCCAATTCTGCAAAATCTTTATATAAAGTATTATAGATGCTGAGGCGAAGGGGATATACTAGATAGGAGTTTAAAAAAATTCCCCATATGAAGTGGACATGGAGAGAGAATGTGTACAAGAGAAGCTTTGGGAAGTTGAACAAAGCACAATCAATAGGAATATACTAAACATACATATACTAACATGTATATATATAAAACATAGTTATACATATATATACACATATCAACATACATGGAATTGAACATTGACTTTGAGGTGAACAATATGATCTATTGTTCTTGCCTTTATTTAATAGTGTCTGGACTAGATATCTTACCAATCAATGTTCATGAATGATTTAGCTCCATTCAGTGTGACATAGCTCATGAAAAATTTCTTATAAACTTACCTAATATTTCCCTCTTGCAGAAATATTTTTTAACTTAAAGATGATTTGTCTCTTGGAATGTCCTTTGTGAGTTTTCCTTCTGTTAGTGAATTTATGCTGTTGTAACACAATGCCATAGACCAGGTGACTGAGATAGCTGGAAATCCTTTCTCATGCTTGTAGAAGCTGAGATGTTCTGTTTGAAGGTGATGGTAGATGCAAATCCCAGTGGATCGATTTCTGGTTTCTGTGAGCTCCTATAGTCTTTAGTTGAAAAGAAAGAGAGAGAAAGGGGAAAAAAAGGTAGAGAGAGAGAAGGAGAAAGGGAAAAAGAGAGATAGAGACTGAGGCAGTAATTTTCAATATCTCAACCTTTCTCCCAAACTTTCACCCCCAAATACCTCACACTGGAACTTAGGCCTCAGACAAGTAAATACTGGTAGATACACACACTCAGACAATGAGAAATTCCAGTCCTTTCTCTTATCTCTGGTCACAAATACCACTAGAAATAGTGCCATTTCACATGGTAAAATGAAACAGAGCAAAATAGGGTCAGGGGAGGAGCAATTAATGTGACCTAGATTTTCCTCTCTACCTAGTACATGCCAAAGTAAGGCATGTCACTGAAGTCACAAAATTAGCATTAACTTGAAGGTCCCTATGTATAAGTTAATGTGGTTAAACTATTTTCTGATACATTTCTATAAAATATTAATTTATTCATTTGTGTTTGTGTGAAAGAGAGAGAGGGAGAGAGTAAGACGGACAGGCAGACACAGAGAGAGAGACAGAGACAGAGAGACAGAGACAATACTTGCCTGTCATAATTCATGTTTGGAGGCCCCAGGACATCTTGCAGAATAGGTTCTCTCCTTACCCCTTAGGGGCCAAAGATATCAAACTCTAGAAACCAGGCTTGGCAGCAAGTGCCTTTCCCTGTTGAGTAATCTCATCAATCCTGACTGCATCTTTAGAATGCTTCTGTGTGATGTATATACTGCCCTACTTTAACACTCAAGGACTAGTTTGGTAACTTTATAAATACTAATCTTCACAAAAGCACAAGATGATCTTAAAGAATAGCAGGCCTTTGTTAATGAAATGCTCTTTTGAAGACATTTGTTTTTCTCTTTCTAAAGAGAACATTTGTGTATTTTAAATCTATTTCCTGGAAAAACACTTTAGTATTAATTTCCATGCATAATTCAACAAGGTCAGTCCTGACATTTAAAAAACCTGACAGTAGGTGCTAAAAAAAGGTTCCAGGAATTATATTATCAGATATAGGCAAGCTGCAGTCATCACTTACTATTAGAAATTTTGCATGTTTCACATTTTGCCCAGCCACAAGATATGTAAATGAGGTAGAAGTCGCATATTTTGCACTTTGGGAATTTCTCTCACCCATAGAATCATAGTGCTTTTCTTCCCTACAAAATATGGAGAAAATTCTTCTGGTTTTACACTTATAGATCCGGTTTTACATTTAATTGGAAAAAAAAAATGCCAAGGGGAGCAAGAAGAGAGGGAGAGTTTGGGGGGAGAAGAAGAGGAAGAGGAGGAAAAAAGGAGAAAGTGGGAGATAGAAAGGCCTAAGTTAAAGCTTTTCTGCTCACCTACAGGATGAGCTTTGATTTAACCTGCTTACATCTTGGTGGAAATGAAGATGCCCATCAAAAATATGAATGTCTTTTGTTCTCAACAATTTACAGCATTTTATGGCCTATTTCATTACATCATAAATGTCATAATGACCAAATGTTCCATGAAATATCATAAAATGCCATGAATTACAGCTATCATCCAGCTCCATGTCTGGAAAACTGGGCTTCTGGCTCATGATCAGGTGACACTGGATAATTTTGTGCATTTCAAAATCTCAGAGTACTGTGGTACCAAGTTAATTAATTTTAATTCATTGCCCAAATGTACCTTGGTTCTCTCTCAAAAAAATAATTAATTAGTCTGAAGTCCATGCTTCACTGAATCAGATATTTCCCAGTCATAAACTGTTACCTCTTTAGAAATCCGGTGTTGAAAGAAGACTCTCATCTTGCTTTAGCAAGGCACTCAGACCCGGGGCAGCATTTCCATTACTGCTGCATTTTCAGTAAGAAGATGTTTGTTGCTTGGGGCTGATCATATCTTTCACACTCAGCAATGAAGACATTTTCTTTGGTTGTATCATCTCCCTACTGTCCCATGTGTGGCAGAACAGCCATGTTTGAGTATAAGGAGGAAGTGGGGAGACACTGGAATGATGCTTTCAGGCATCGTACTACCACAGCTGCATTTCTGAATCTATTTTTATTAGTTGATTTTATTCCACCAGCTTTGGTCCAGTTGGAAAGGAAATTTACCTTAGTAGCTGAGGAGTTTTAAAATATTAATTTTCAATTTGTATCAACATTGTAGAGCATTTTTCTTGATCCATAAAAGAATATTATGTGTTTCCTTCTCTAGGTTTTAATATACCCCTCCATCCTATAAGTATGGACTGAACCTCTACTGAACCTAGACATGAAAGGGGAAGGAAGAAATTAACGCAGTACTTTCTGTTTCTTCTTGATGACTTTCTTTTTTTTTAACATCTCAAAAGCAGACATGTATTCCAACCCAGCTGAGTGTCAGGTTGGTAAACTAGGACATTTGCTGTTGAAAGCGATTTTTCAACTCCACAGGGGAGTATTTAAATAGGTACGTATTTAAACCAGCAGTTTTAACTAACTACAGAAGCTCTTCTTACCCCTTTCTTCTTAACTAGTTTTCTATCCTTTTTACCATTGAATAAATTCACAGGCAGATTAACTTAAGTCTTCCATTTGGTGGTCAACTGATATACATAATAATTAATACATTGACTGTTTGAATTTGTAGTTTCATTTTATTTCTGTTTAGAAGGCAGAGTGGTTGAAAACTTAATAGAAAAGTACATCCTTTATCTTCACATCTTTGCCAGTTTCTTTTTCACCTCTCTTACCTTTCATTTATTTCAGAACTAGCTAATTATTTAACTATGATTTCTTCAAAATTCTTTGGCTGACACCAATGGTTATTCAGTGCATAGGCTGTCATATCATCTTCTAATATATTTAAAAAAATTATTGAGCACACTGTTCTATCAAACATGTTTTTCTGAAGCAATTAATCATGCTTGATAAGATTCAGAACCTGCTACCAGGAAGTGGTCTTTGAGACAACAAAATAAACAGGACAACGTCCCCAACTTTATTTCAGTCCATTGTTCTCACCTGGGGCCAGCTATAGAAGGTTCTCCAGCTTTTTTTTTTCCTAAATAGTTCATAAAAAAACCCATTCTCTATAGTGTTGCAGATGTTAGCAGGAGAGAGATAAGGAAACAGTTGTTAAATAAACAACTGCTGAATTATCATCAGGTTCCATTTCCTTCCAGTCATATTTCTTCAGTGTACTCCATTTCACTGTATATATCTGAAATTTATTGTGTCATATAAAGTTATATGAAACAAATCCATACGATATTTTCTTGTTTATCTGTTCTTTATTAAAGAGGTTTAGCAGTGATGAAGGAGTGAAAGATATTACTCATTCTATCTTGTGCTCTCATATAGAAAAATTAAAACATTTTTGGTTTAGGAAAGAGATTTAAAGTAATGCAACTTGTCATTTTGAAGGTCTACCTGCCTGAACAATGAATTTTAATACAAATCTAGGTGCTTAGCTTATCATAAAACCCCAAGGTAATATCCCAAAGCCCAACTCAGCAACAATAGTATTATGAGACAATTTATATATTCTAGAGGGAGCATTTACTACAGGCCTTCAGGCACTTTCTACTGTAGATGAGGCAATGATAAAATGCCAACTCAGTGTTTTAGTATTGCCATGTATGTAATGCACACCCCCTTAAATAAAGTCTTTATGAAGTGGCCATAATGACAAAAATTTGGAAGAAATATCTATTTAAGGACTTTTTACATTCCTCATTATTTCTATTTGCTAAGCTCTATCTGTCATGCTATTATAATTTATAATTTTTAGTCTTTTTAGATGTTTATCATGTAAAATTTATTTTACTTTGGAAGCTATACAAACCTAAGTTTTAATTCTATGTGTTTTTGTAACTAGTCATTCCAACTGTAATAATTTTTAATTAACAAACAAACAAACCCAGAACCCCCGCCCCCACATAAAGCTAACTCTATAGGAACACTGACAGGTGTAGAGGAAAGATATTGGATAATAATAAATGCAATATCTGGCTTTGTTACTGAACCAATGAAGAAGATATTCCTCAGTGTTTGCTAAGTTTCTATGTATTTTTTAACTTTTCCATTTTACATGGCCTCTTGATATTGCCATTTTATACCTGGTGTTTCTCAATAATTTAAAAAGAAAACCTAACTGTTTTTTAATGAAATGTTTTACTTTTGAATGACATTATGCCTAGCCTACTAGAAGATATGAAGATAAATGAGACAACTTTCTCTTTCAAGTCTCAGCCTAAGCAGTCTAGAAGAAGTCATCAGGGTCTACTTAAAAGAAGAAAAATATACAGGAGAGTCTGAGAAGAAAAAGCTTTGAATATTAAGTTCTTTTACTTTCAATAAGATACTAAACATTTAAATTGATAATAATCCATACAAAGAAAGCCAGTAAGACTTCAAAACCAAAATAGGACTAGCAAATATGTATGCATTTATTATGATCATACATTTATTTTTTAATTATATTTTTATATTTGAAAGAGCAGAAGAAAAGACAAGTAGAAATTTTCAAGCCATTGGAAACATATCACACTTTTGTGTGTCTTCTGTCCAAAGGTTGAAGGAAAGACTGTAATATATTTTATTTTATTTAAATGTTTTAAATAATAAAAAATAAATGCAACCAATATGTTTATCTATTTCACATATTTAGTTGTTAAATCGTGGTTCTACCTTGTGCTGTTTTATAATTGTAAGCAGTGAATTGAATTTATGAAGTAACATTCAGGAAGCTATAGAATTTGAACTTTGAACTCTAACACAGTTTGTATGGTACATTTCCACCTTGTCTAGGTCAGATGTTTTATGTTTAGCATGAGGTATCACTCTGTTCTTTGTGTTCTCATTATTTTTCTCAGGTTGGTGATATCACCCAACTGTGGTTGAACTTGACCTGAAATAGACGAGCTGCTTATTCAGTATGACATGGTGTCTTGATACTTAAATTGAGATGGGATTTCTTTTCTGTCTGAATTGTAAAAAGGCAGTTTTAGTATGCTAGTAGAAATAAACATGGCAAATTATTTGAGGCAGCAACAAAAGAACTTTCAAAGGAGCTGAATGGCATCCAGGTAAACAATATAGGCATTGGAAAAAATCAGTGTGTGAATGAATCTTCATAGTGTGTGTGTGTGTGTGTGTGTGTGTGTGTGTGTGTGTGTATGTATGAGAGAGAGAGAGAGAGAGAGAGAGAGAGAGAGAGAGAGAGAGACTGGGTTTCTCTGTTTAGCCCTGGTTGTCCTGGAACTAGCCCTATAGACCAGACTGGCCTGAAACTCACAGAAATCTGTCTGCCTCTGCCTCCTAAGTGCCGAAATTAAAGACATGTGTGACCACTGCCCCGTGTGAAATTCATGTTAATACAGAGATGATTTACAGTTCACTAAAAAAATTACATAGAGTTTAATAAGTTGTTTTCTTGGAAAAATACAAGATGAATTCAAAGCCTGAGCTGTATAAGCAGGCATAGTAGACCACCTGAGCAGAACATAACCTTGCTCTATTTATGAAATCAGAAACATTAAACTAGGAATATTTCATATATAAATGAATGTATATATATATATATATATCAAAATCAACAATGAAACTAAATTGCTCTCAATATTAGAACATAATTAATAACAGTTATTATTAATCTATTTGTTTACACCTGGAGATTCTAATGTACTAATCAATCATAATAAATATCACATGTTATATAAGGCAGACCTTAGCTTCTGGCCTCTGATCTTTGAACATTTTTGGTTCAGGATATCCCAGAGGGAAATCTGTGTTCATTTTCACATGTTGTCAAATGTCAAAAGTTGATCTTTTTTTTTTTTTTTTTTTTTTTTTTTTTTTTACAATTTAATTTTGTGTATATATGCATGTATTTTAGGCAAAATGATGATTATATTTAAAAATATAATAACCAAAAATCTGGTGGCTGGTGGCCTTGCATTTTACTGTAGAATGTAGAAAAAGAGGTTAATAGCATAAATTTAAGCCAGAGCCAAATTATGAAATTTTCATATCACTTTCAGTATGATAATAAGGTTAACTAACTTTTTGATAGCATAGTACTCATAACAGATATTATCATTGTTTCTGCTTTGTAGGCTCAAACAACAAGATCATAAATTAGGTAGGATATGCATGTTCAGACAATGACTGCAGAAAGCTTTGTTGAGCTCAGAAAAGGACACCAAAATTGTACAGGTACAAACTTCCAGCTGAAAACACCTGAGGAGGGGCTGTCTCTGAAGTTCTCTTATCTACATAAACCTGGATAAGCCAGAAAAACACTGTTGCCTTTAATCTTCATGCTGTAATTTCTTAAACCAAGACAGATTAAGCACATATCATACAGAAAGAGACAGAAATCAAATGATGCACTTAGGGACTATGGGCTTTGTGTTCCAGCACACTATCTGTTCTTTGGGTCCATTCATCTCCCTGAAACCATTAATTTTCTCTAGAAAAAATGGTTTTCTCTCCTACCTCTCTCTCACCTATAAAAGGGTATTTATATCTCACACATCTGATTCTTTTTCCCTTTATTTCTGTGGCTCTCTGGTACATGCATACATTACTAAACTCCAATGCTTTTCCTCTGGTTAAGCTATGTCTACTTATTTCAGCAGACCTAACCAGTTAAATCTTCAGGAGAGTTTGCATCTCTGTACTATGTTCACCATCTTTAAGATCTGTTTTTTGTGATTCTAATTGTATATGGATGGGTATGGGAGATTAATAACATTTGCGGGGCTCTTATCTTTCATGTAAATTAATCTAAGGAGTCTGTGTTCCTTCAGGAATTTCCACAATAAAATGCCTACGTTCCCATGGGCTAGACCTTGTAGTTCCTGCTTCTCTAAGCCTAGGTCTTATTTCCAGTTTACAAGGATGTGTGGGAGCAGGCTTCTTCAAAGCCCTCCCCATCAATCACTTATTAAGAAAGTGTTCTATAGGCTTTCTCTGATCTTATAGATGCATTTTTCTCATTTGAGATTCCCTTCTCTCAGATGACTACAGTTTGGTTAAGTTGAACATAACTCTGTCCATCACACTTTCTTTCAAACATCATTAACATTATTTCTTTTCCCCTCCCTTTCATTCTGTATCAGTAATATAGCTGCCTAAACAAGACCTCAACGATAATAATACCAGTTGACACATCAGCATGGATGTTGAAAGGACCAATCCTAGATGGGGAATCACAGGCAATTAATGATTAATGAGAAAAAAGAAAGTCATTATTTCTCAGATGTGAGCACCTAATTGTTTACCCAGTACCAAAGTGGTTAGCATATATAGTATATATGCATGTAGCAACACTAAATGAATTAGTATATTTTATTTCTATTGCTATGTATATATGCAACAATAATATTTATTGAACAACAAGAAGGAGTGAGGGATAGAATTCGGGGTTTGGTGAAGTATATGGATATTATCAGCATGATTTATATAAAAATTTCAAAGAATGAGTAAACATAATACAGGTTTGAATTAAAGGTTTGTCTTTGTTTATTGCAGCCTGTTTAGTTACAGCCACCAGATGTCAGTAAGACTTGGAAAGCAATAGTGTTTACATAGTGCTGTAATTCTGTTCATTCAGTTTCTAGAAGCAAATTAACACAGCTTTTTGACACTGTTTTGCTTGGTTGCAGTGAAGGAGATACAGCTTATTAAAAGAGCCAACGATCAAAGTCATCAACTTTAAACCTTTTAATCTCATTTTCAGGTAGGCCAAAGCCTTGCTTCCCCACACTTTTTTTTTTCAAGAATAAAGTACTTTAAGATTTGTAGTGAATAACCCACCACCCCAAGAATGGACAGAGCATTTTTAGGTAGTTATTGAAAATGTAGGGCAGTTTGCCTGCAAAGTACTCCATATAGTTGCTTACAAGTAATTTACCACACACAGGCAATCAGCAAAGAAAAAGTAGAAAAGCTAACACTGTATTCAGCTTTTAATATTGCTAAAATTAATTCTGTGAGCAGTTTAGAAGCTTAAATGAATTGAAGCCTTTTCTTATTAGCCATGGACTTGTTTTATTAATCTCATTTCCTGACCCTCTCAGCAACCGTTATTTATACAACTTGGAAGTTAATAGCTTTGACCTTGCACCAGGCTACCTGAATATTTTGAGAGTATAATAATGCTAGTCATGTTAACATTGACATAAAAGTTAAAATTAAATCTTATAGTATAGTTTTGATATTATCATCATCAAAAAGCCTTTCATTTCTCTAGGTGTTCAAAGGGGTTCCATTTTCTAGTAAATTGCTTATTTTAACAATGGTTCAGTCTTAAATTCTTTTCTGAGTCATATATTTCAACAGTCAGTCTCTCCCATCAGAGTCTGAACAAAGTCACAAATTCTGTGGACTCATGGCAATTTCCACGTAAAATACACAATTCTACATCATCTTTGAACCAAATCCAGCAGTACAGGATCCCAGCTGTCCCCTTGTCTGTTGAAACCATCAACTTGGCCTAGTTTATATTGGCTCTCAGTATTGTTTGCTCAAGACTGTGAGGACCATACAAGTGTATCTGAAAAACTTGAAAATGGAAAGAATCACCAGTTCTTAGTGCATTACCCCACCCTCTTCCAGATTGTTTTCTGAGCTCTGCTTCTTTCGGTCTTCACACTTTTTAAAAAAGAAGTAACCATTGCCACTAGTAATTTTGAGTCAGAAAATTTATATTTCTGAATAAATAAGCACTTCAGGGTGCTTCTGCTCCAATGCTAATAAAAAGCAAACTCCAGTGGCCAGGCTGGATTATTCCTGTGGCTTGACAAAGCTCCTTCATCCCCAGCTCGTACCTGCATACAACATTTTTCCTCCTTCAAAACTGCACATTTCTAGAAATGCAAGTAGAGGGAAGAGTTATCCCATAAAGAGAGAAGTGTGGCTGCAAGAAGATTAAAACAGCTTTGGATGTTAATATTGGATATGAGATTTAGTATTGTAAAGGATGACACATTTTCCTCTGTCACTGAAGTGCCTGTGCCTAGGACTGTGTGTGACTGGGAAAGGTGAGACATAACAGAACTGATGAATGAACTGAGATGTGCTATTATGAATCTTTGTGTTCAGCTGCTCTTTTGCATAAAGTGGCCATTTGCATGGTAAGAGATCTGAGCAGAGAGGATATGCACGTTAACTCATGAAAAGTATTGGGTAGAATTGTAAAAAGAGAATGTTGAATGGTTAGGTAAACTCCACTGTTTGAGGTAACAAATAGTTGTGAACTGGTAGTGTTCACTGATTTTTAGGAACCCTAATGAACAAAAGTGATATTGTCAACAAGCAACCCCTAGGTTGGGAGTGTGTGGGAGAGAAATTGGATCAGGAATTGAACTTTGGTTATACTCCAACTTTGAAGTTGGAACATGACCTAAGTATATCATGAGATTTATCACTTTTGATGGTTTTCAGATTGCTTAGGCAACCAGGATGCCCTTTTAAACTCTCCATCTGACTGACTGTCTGCATCCTTTCCTACAGAGCATGGGCTTCTGCCACAGGGCTCCCCACATTCATCATGTTCAGATGTGTCTACTGCAATGTGTTTTTCTGAAACCAGAGCAGAGAAGCATGTGGAGACTGCAGCTGGTACCAAATGCAGTGCCTTACATCATGCCATAAGACAGTCTTCAAGAGAGTGTGACTCAGACTCACAGGTACTCAAAGAGAAAGCATCCCTAGGGAGGCCTATCTACCTCAGTGCAGGAAGGATAGTGCTGGAGATGATTTCTAAAATCATTTAAAACTTTCAAAAGCATTATAAATGCCTGAAAATAGTACACATGGTGTTCAGGTCTTTTCAAATGAACATATCATCATCAAAATCTCCATTTGAAATATTTAAGAGGGAATAATTTTCTGCATTAACATTTTTTTTTCACTGAAGAACAAATTCTTTGCATCCTAATGCATTTGGTTGTACTATATATTTGTGATTATGACTTTATCCAATAAGTACACATATAAATTGACTAAAACTTTTTCTTTGTTGGTTAAATAAATATTTACTGAGCACCACTATCTTTAAACAAGCTAAATACTATGAGAAATTTAGATTTATTATTTAATTATAAAATGCAAAAAATAATTATTGCCTCAAGAGTTTACAAGTCAGGTTGAAAAGAATAAAATGAATAAAATCTCCATAAAAATATAAAAGACAGTATTCAGTCTGAGAAAAGGGAAGGCCAGTCATTTTCAGGTTGGGTCAGAGTCCTGGTGGAACTTTCTAAAGATTTTTCTTGTAAAACCGCATATTCAGCATCTTCAAATGTGATGACTATAAAATCAAACCAAAAATTAATTGAAGTTGAAGCCAGTAAGCATAACAGTCCCAGGTAGCAGGGCTTATGTGTTTGTATTTAATTGGCAACCGTTACTTGATTGGAATCCTGTCAATCACAGACATGTGCCTGGCTGACTCCATCTTCTGAGCAACTGAGGCAGTGTGTTCAATGAAGAATATTTTTATTAAAGTAACTGGAATATAGAAACTGCTATAAACAAAACAGCTCTGTTACTGGAAATGCTCAGTCTCAAACTTATGAAGCAGATTAGACTGTCAGCTTAACAAGAATTATGTTTCCCTGTATCTCAATTTAATTTCTCCCAGGGTGACAGAAACTTATTTAATTCAAGATACAACCAACTGTGGTGATTTGGATTGAAACTGGCCCCAAAGGCTCATATGTTTGCATACTTGGTTCCCAGTTGGTGATGCCATTTGGGTAAGCTTAGGACATGTGACCTTGCTGGAGGAAATATGTCTCTTGTGGTGGCTTTGAGAATTCATAAAGTCATTCCACTTTCAGTGACCATTCTGCTTGGTGCTTGAGGTTCAAGATAAGACCCATAGCTTTTTCTGCTCTACCTGACATAATTGCTGCCTGCTGACCAATTTCCCCACCATGACCAACTTTTTTCCTCTGGAACCATAAGCCAAATATACTTTTCCTTGTTTAGGAGACTTTGGCCATGATGTATTTATTATCAAAGCAATGGAACAACAGTTAATACACAAACATCTCTTAATAGATTTAAATTTAGAGAAACTATATAAAGGGAAAAAACTGGAAGTACTTACAACTTCTTAATGTGAGCAAGGTCCGTTGCTTTGAATGAATGATTCTAGTTTTAGCTTCTTGAGACTAAAATTCTATCTTTGCTCAAAACCTGAAAGAAACAGGGAGACAGTTTTGAAGAATGAGTTAGACAAGTAGATTGACATAGTCAAAGAGAATTGTATCAGAGTTGGAGGAGTGTGGATTCTCAATGTTGTTGAGGATCCAGCACAGGAAGTGGCTAGAGGAGAAGTGGCCAGGACGGTGCTCTATCTTTGCTTTGGGCCATTTGTATGGTGGATATTTTCACAAAGAAAATTGAATAGAAGCAAGTCTATGGGAGAGAAAAATAATAGCTGTGTAAATACAATCTAGATTAATAATAGGAACTTGAACTTTTTAGTTCTAAGAAAACTTTTCATAACCTTATAATAAATACATGAAATTCTTAAATACAAAATGTAGAACATATAATACCAAACTGACTAAGTATAATTTTCCCGGTGATCCATTGTTGGTATCTTTAATATTTGATGTTAAATCTAGCTTGTACCTGAGAGGCTATGATCCTCATCAGCCCCCTGCATTAAGTATTATTAATATTTTTCCCCTTAGCCAACAAACAGCACAACACATCCATAAGTATTTTGCTATTGGGAGAATAATATTAAAATTTAAAAATCACCTTTTAAAAGGAGATCCTAGCTTTGTCAAAGGCTTTATTTCAGTAGACAGATTGCCCTGTATTCTGTATTGTGTTCTACACTGAAATCTTCATTTGATCTCCTTTAATGTTAAGATAAAAATGCCAACACCACAATTTATAATACAAACTATGAGAAAAGTAAGGGATATGATTGTCTTTATGCATAAAAGATCATGATACCCTTTATGACATTTTTAATTTCATCAATGTTCTTCTTTTCCCATCCACTGAGCATATAGTGCTGGCCAGTGAAATGTATAGGAGTGGGGGGTTGTTAATATTACCACAAAGTTAATTAATCATAGTCCTATTGGCAGATGTTCTGACTTAGATAGGTTAGAGAATGCTGAATTGATGTCAAGACAGGCACTTAGTGAAGTGTGCTCTCAGCTGTCACCTTAAACACTGGGAAAGTTTGTTGTTACATCTCTGCTTTATTTAACCTTGTCAATTTCTTTTGTGTTTCTCTTCTTAATGCTTGCAACTCTCTAGAAACTTTCGCTCTAAAGAAAATCAATAAATTGACTTCTTCATTTATTTTGTTTATTAAACAAGCATTCATTCAGTGACTAAAGGGTGAGAAAGTATTTTATGAACTACAAGGAATCTGACAAGAGAAAAGAGTAACCACTTTACACAGGCCACAGACAAAGTGACTACTATATTGAGTTTTTAAATGCTATTTCTGTGGCCTATGTGTGTGCGAATGTGTATATTCCCAAATTAACAAAAAATACAAAAGCAAAAATAACCAAAATCCACAGTGAAATTAAGCTGATAGTCAGGTCTCTATTTTTTTTTTAGTCATGTCCTCTCTTGAATCAAAGAACATAAAGTAACTGCTTCAGATGGGCAGTGTAGTTAGTGGTGTTACTTTGAGGGCCAGAATAGTGTGAGAACATGAATGAAATCAGCCTTTATCACAGGTGAGCACTGTATAGCAGCACTAGTAATTTCAGAAAGGTTGTCCAACCCTGTGGAGTTCCTTTTTCATAGCATTGGGAAGGGCATGGCCTATTCAGTTTTGTAAAGAATGCTCAAGTTATAGAAGATAGGAGATAAGTAGGGAAACATTTATTAGATCAAACATGATAACACTTTCCCCTTTCTTTATAGCCTTCTTATATATACCATTGCTGGCCTTATTAATGGCTATACATTAGGTTACCAAGAGAATGACCATAACATATTATTACCTTCTAGTTTCTGTTTTTTGAGAATTCAAACATAGGTAGTTCTGTTTCAGAGATTTTATCAGATTGAAGTCTAAGAATTTTCCAAGATATGAGAACCATTGTGACACTCAGCTTGGCAAAGATCCATCTTCAAGCCTCAGTAGTCTTTGGTAGGATTCAGATATTTGGTGACAATCAGCCTGAGATCCTACGCCCCTTACACTTCCAGTGACTTGCTATAATTGGCCTCTTTAGAACTAGCTAACTCACAGAACCAGCTTGAGAGAAACTAAATAAATTATCTTCAGGTAAGTTGGACAGTACAATTATTTACACAGCAGCCTTTGTCAAAGAGGCAGATTTTTTCTCATTGCAAATTTGAAGGAATTTATACAAGGGCATGGATAAAAAATATTCAGATAATTTATGAATACCTTGGAGTCTATTATGTACCATAGTTATGGTTATATTTTCATTAAAATATTGAAAACCCATAATAGAGTTGAAGAGGAATCAATTATTTGTTTAGAATCATAAACTTCAGAGACTTATAATGTAGTGTCAGTACCATTAATGGAGTCAGGAGAGATGCAGTCCAGCTGCCCAAGAAGCAATATGTAAAGAAGTCTAGGTAAGCTACAAGTCATGTGGCAAGACAGATTAGTAGAAATGGTTGAGTTAAGATGTGAAAGCTTGCTAATAACAAGCCTGAGACATAGGCTGAGCAGTGTGTAATTAATATGGGTCTTTATGTGATGTGTTGGGACCAAGAAGGGTTGTAAGTTTGAACCTTTGGCTAGGCCAGGCTATGAGCAGAATGGATTCATTTGAACTGCAGGACTAAACTGGACCAGAAATTTCTTACAAGAAATGTTATTCTAATGTGAGGCATTGATCCAGATAGAACTGAGAAAGCTTCAAAAAATCTAAATGCATAGAAAGGGAGCCATACTAATCTTGGTCTCAAAGCTGTGTCTCTGGGCAGCAAGCTGGGAGATGCAGCTGGTGCTAGCTGCCGTAAGCTGATTAGTGTCACTGATTTATGTAGTCTCTCTCAAGGGTTGTGGTACAGAGAGGCTTCTCACAGCTGCTGCTTTAGAGTTTGGAAGTACAACTGTGGGCTTTAAAACATAGCACCACAATATTTAATACTGCTTTCCAGAACTGGGAAGGTAATGATTCTGATATCTCTGCCATTGTTGAAAAGTCAAGCCAGGCAGAGGCAGCAGTCAAAGCAGTGCGTTACAGTTTAGTATTTCCAAAACTTTTCTGGTCAGAAAGTGATTAAAGAAATGCAGTAAAACAGATTGAGATGCAAAAAAACCTCTAAATGAGTTAGAATGTGTGTGTGAAAAAGAATATGTAGACTGGGAGAGGAAAACCACAAAAAAGAGAAATAGAGTAATAAAAATATAATAAACCACATAAATATGGAAAACACACAGAGTCTGGATTATGTATCTTATTGTGTTTTCTTTTAATTTTTTAACAGTTAATGAGGTAACTACAGAAAGATATTTGATTATAAAGGCTGCTAAGTTAAGGCAACATATATATTTTAAAGGTGTCTTGACTTTGAAATTTAGGTCTAAGGATATATTGCTTTGAAAAATAGGTTCTGCTTTAGTTTCCACAGAAGATGAGAACCAGTGGATTGCTTCCAGGCTAATATGGTTTTATTAAGGAAGACACCTGCAAAATTCTCTGATGGGAAGAGATAGTCACATCAACTTCAAGGCTTCCAACTAAGATGATCCAGCCTCAGGATCTCCATAAAATTATCAGAGCCCTGAAACAGCAGGAAGTAATTTATGAAAAGCTATGTCCCAAATACTAAAATATTATTTATAAATGTTTGTTTTCATTATAAATGGATAATGGTCATAGTCAATATCTTTTTAGGGAAAAATAAGATACGATATAGAAATGATTAGAAAAGATAAACTATTGAATCTACTTTAATAAAAAAACAGCTATTACAGAAGCCATCCTTCTGTTGCCTACAAGAAACACACCTAAGCTGCAAAAACAGACACAGGCTTAGAATAAAGGGTTGGGAAAAGATTTTCCAGTCAAATGGTCCTAAGAAACAAGCAGGGGTTGCAATCCTAATATCTAACAAAGTAGACTTTAAGCTAAAAGCAATAAAAAGGGACCAAGAGGGTCACTACTTATTCATCACAGGAAAAATTGGTCAAGAGGAGATTTCAATCTTAAATATTTATGC